>JAAGWP010000073.1:0-205866 GCA_013266165.1 Fusarium graminum | reverse complement strand
ATTATAGCTAGATAAGTATATTTCCCTATCTTTATAAAATTACCTCTTTAATTAGTAATAATATCCCTATATATACTACCTATTTTTTAAAGTGGTTTTATATTATTTACTATTATATCTAGTTTCTTACTATTTTATTTTGCCCTCATATTCCGCTTTAAATACTATTTATTATTATTAATAAGTTGTTTGATATTAATAACACCGCCCTTATCTCATTTATCTCCTCTAATTTGCTAGATCCGTGTTGTTCCAAGACTAACGCCACAGAAACGTGCGATTGCTACTGAGTAACACATGAATCATTAACCTCCTTGGTGGCAAACACTTGAATGTATTGGCTTCAATAGGTAGCTGGAGTATACCAGCTTGAGCTATTGTGTTAAAATCATGGTGGTGATGATATACTTAGCAGACCAAACACAATATTATATCTTAATCTCCTTACTCAACACATCAATAACAAAGCATCATTGTTTTGGGTCTTCACCCTATACGCTACCAATCTTCTCCTCTTCGCTGATTTCCTACAACCATAATCCAGCTTATACTCTAGTCAAGGGCCTGTTTGCGAGTAATAGTATTCGCGTAGTTGAGGGACATCGTGTCAGGTACAGCATTCACGACTATGCAATGACCACAGAATGAGAAAAATGACAAAATTCAATCATGTTGTCTAGGCTTCTTCACGTCTCAGCATGAGTCAAAAGAGTTATCCACGCGCGTTGTGGTTCGATCTTGGCCGTATGATTCTTTGCCGGGTGGCATCTCTTTCTAATTGGTAACGCCCTCTCTTGCCTCCAGTTATTACAGGTAGCTAACATTAGACTGATTAATAAGTATTATCCGCTCCCACGCTTTAATTTATTACTCCGCTATTTCCCCTTCCTATTTTAACAAACCAAAACATCCTTCAGCAAGGATGGGGTTATCTCTCAACTCAGATATTGGGCCACACTATCGAGACTTTGCTCGGAACCCCAACGATGATCAGCATGAAAATGGGAATCCTTGCCCCATATACATGACCATGGTCGATCGGGATGGTTCTACTTTATATGAGACTGAAGGCGTCCATCTTCTTGGCTAGATTATGAAGCAGAACGATATTGATTTCCTAGAAAGATACTTCGCCATAAGACCGTGGGCCTTTCACATTCCCAAAAACGAGATCGGTTATCAGGAACTGTACATCGATTTGGAACTCGTAATCCAAAGTGGAAGTCTCGGTACACTCCGAATGCTTCTGGACTACGCCACGAGAGGCGTTGATATAATACAACCAATGAGATTTAAACGGTTCGGGTTTCAGCTGTTAAATGAGGCCGCTCGATGGAGCCGTATTGAGATGGTGCAGTTCTGTCTCGACCATCAACCCTTATACGCCGATATCCGTGATCGAGATAAGAGGGGTTACTCGGCCATAATGGCAGCTGCGGATATCTACACAAACAGAGGTTGCTTTAGTCCCGAGTGGGATCAGGTCTCTGTTGAGGATAGCCAGACCATAATGAATCTGCTCCTTGATCATGGCGCCCGCGCTTCCGATTTCGTTCTTTCAATCCATGATGAGGACACAATGACTGAAACGGTTCTTTCCTTGGCAGCAAAATGGGCAGGGACCGAATTGACGACCAGACTCATTGACGAAGGCCCTGATCTTCATGTCATAGTGAGAAAAGACCCGCACCGTCTGGGATTCTGGAATGCACGAGAGTACCATGGGGCAGTCAGGGTCACTGTATTGTTTGTTGCCTGCATTCACGCCAACCCTCAAGCTGTCAAGGTTTTAATAGATCGGTGCGGTAGTGAAGTTGATATTTGAGCCATGATATGCTCTCCAGATAGCCATGGAAGCCTTCCGATTCATTACGCCATTAGAAACCAAATACCAGAGCTTCCTAACCTTTTACCCACGCCGACAATTCAAGAGATCGCCCGGAACATCTCCGGTACCATCGACATACTTCTCGATCTTGCTCCTGATACAATCAACACCAAAGATGACCACGAAAATACACCTTTGCACTAGGCAACTCAATATTTCGGTCGGAATGGTAACTTCTTTTTACTCCTATCTTCGACCTTTTATGTAACAGAGGCGCGGATTCGAGCATCCGCAGTAAAAAGATCGAACACCTCTACATGGCTTGTTCCGTCGTGATGGCAATGCCATACCCGTCGACCCAGCTGTCGTCACACTTCTGGTGTCTCATGGCGCAGACCCCACGGACGTCGATGCGGCTGGCAATACGCCATTACACCTCGCAGTCGACAACCATCACTTTATCGAGGCTGTCTCATGTTTGCTTGGGTACGGCGCTGATCCCGCACAGACAAATCTAATTCAAGACACGGTACTTCATAGGGCTGCACTCGGTCGTTATCGGGCACGTAGAACAGACACATTTTACGAGGACAAGTCAAAAGCACAGGAAGACATGATGTTTATGTTGGTCAACTCTGGAGGGGAGGGGTTGATGGATGCGGTCAATGCGGAGGGCAAGACACCACGACAATTGTGTCAAGAGCAGAGAGATGGATGAATGGAATTCGAAGCAAAACGAAAAAGAGGCTATGGTAGAGTAATAGAAACGATGCAAATCAAGGGCTGATCAGATTCGACATATTCATTAGACCAAGGCTACAACTAGCATTAAACACAACAGGATCTCGGAACCTTAGTTAGATATCGAAGTGGAAACTGTGATGAGATGCAACCTTCAATACTTGCTGACCTTCAACTACCTTGAACTACCTAGTATGGCATCTCCTTGATCGGAGGTGGGAAGTTTTTGACTGTATGCCCTCCATCAAATGCCTGTGGGACCTCATGACCTGGTGAAACAAGATTCAGGAGCCACATGACCAACAGAATACATGCCACACGAAGTTGTGGCCAAGTGAAGTATTCAGAACGACGAACCTTCTCCATCCATGCATACCTCGGCTCTTCGCTCTCCTTGTCTTCGGTACCGTCGTCCATGATAACGCTGACCATGTATGCTGTTGATTTCGCGACCGAACCACTGATCCAGAGAAAGACTGGTACGAGCACAGCTAACGTTCTCCATCGATCTCCTGTCAGCGTGCCATCACCGAAGAATCCATCCACGATCAGAATACCGTCGGTATCTGCTGCTAGGAGCAGATGGAACTGCAAGATGTACGTCTCTAGTGAGCAGCGACCCAGCCAGGCCATGGCCGTTGAGTGATAGTTTCGGATTGGTGCAGAAACGTTACGTATCGCGATGAAGGCGAGAATCGGGACAAATGACACGAGCGGATGCCACGTTCGGTATTCTCTCATGGTCAGATGTGATGTTGCGTTGAAGTAGTATCCAATCGCAGAAATTCCACCGACGGCGAGAATGATTCGAAGACCTAGATGTACCACGGTCTTCTTCATCTCGTGGTTAATGACAGCAGCCAGCATACCGACATATACGACAAACATGTCGAGTGTGACGCGATATTGCCACTCTTTGTAACTCCACTGTATGTTGAACATAACCTTCAGCAAAGCGAACATCCACTTGGTGAACGGTGTCTTTAGGAAAATGGCAGAAACGACTAGGCATGATATGCAAATCTTGGCCAACACAACTTGTGGATCACTGTTGTATTGACGTGCACCGATTGCCATGGTGGCATAAACAACCAGGAACCAGAAGGATACCAAAGGTGAGAAGTAGTAAAACATGTAGTCGGTGTCCATGAAGTACGCAAGTGAGCAGCTGAGGATATTCAGTCGCAATAGGACAGCGGCGACACGGTTGAAAGAAAAGTCACTCTTCTTGATAAAGTACAATGTGTGGCCATATCCTGTCTGGAAAAGATATGCGCCAACACAAAGACGAATAAAAACGTAGATGGAACCACCCCTAGCTCCAGTCCAGTGGTAGATGAGGATAAAGAACTGCATCCATCCCTTCCACTCGTCAGTTTGGAATCGCGAGAGGAAGGGCTGATCTGGTTCATCCGTTGCCAAGGCGAGTTCCTTTGGAGGAAGGGAATGAGAACGTCGAATCGTAATGAGTAGAATAGAAATACAAGGTGCCACAAGGGCGGCAAAGTCCAACGGTAGCCAAAGCTTGCTTCCTTTGGCCATCATTTGTGTTCGATCGGCGAAATAGCACATGAGAAGTGCGAGGACAAGAGATCCTGCTTTCATGTTGAATAGACTCCAGCGCGGCTCATCCCGTTTGACGCAAATATCAACAATTTCGCAGATGATACATGCGATCAGGTAAATGATGCCAACGAAGACAACTGCCAGTTGAGACATTGGTTTGACGCCGTAGTCGGTACAGCATGTTCGTGAGTAAGGGTAAGATTTCATCCGATCGAGCTTTGCGTTGCACCTCAGATTGAGGAGAATGTTTGCTCGGGTGTCTGCAATCTGATTCTTGACGTGGAGACCTGTGAAGAGAGGATCAATCCAGACCTTCTTCTGACCGAATGTGAGTCTGGGGATTGACCACACAAGAGGAATCTTCCATTTCTCTTCGACTTCGCTCAGCCAATCTTGCATATCAATGACTTCAGCCGCTCGTCTTTCTGCGTCCCGCATATGTACGGGATCATCTCCGAGGTAAAGAGGTCCTGCTGGAGGAGCGTAAAAGATCTGGTTTCCCAGACCATCAATTGGATCCATTGGGGCCGTGAAGGGGTCAACATCAGGTGTGTGCTTGTTAATGAAGCGGTCAATCTTTGTGACGTGTTGTTTGTATATCTCGAAACGTTCCTCCCAAGGAACAACCAAGGTTTTTTTGAGCTCAGCCTTGGGCATTGGCTTTGTCAGTACACTGGTTATATTTGTTGCGTTGGTGGAGTTGGTCATGTTGGCTGCTGCGCTTGCATTGATGGCCAGCTCATATTCGTATTTTCTTATCATGCTGTATTTGTTTGTGAACCAGACGCCTCCGGCTACATACATTAACATAGCGCCTTCCTGGTCCTCGATCGTTGGAAGGCTTTTCTTCTCACGGCTGTAAGTATTCAGTGCTTGTGAGAACTGCTCCTGGCCTTCAGTGCCGTGGGACGAGAGCCAGACGTTGGGCAGGCGTTGGATCATCTGGCCGTGGTATGTCATGTTGAAAGCTTGGGAGTTTGGCATTAGCTTTTTGTCCTTATCGTGGTTGGAGTGCTTCTTGTCAATCTACATACAACAGTGCATTAGTTTCAATGATCGGACGACAGCTGAGTACTTCATATGCTTACCAGTCGACTAAAGCCGTGAGCAACATTTCGAGAAGTTGAATCACCAACGACTACTATCCGGCGGCCTTCCGTGCATCGGCGGACATCTTCGGACTCATAGTGGTTGAGGATGCATCCATCCGGTTGCCATTGATGGAACGGATTTCTGTTGCCCTCTTCATCTCGTGGCGGATCGATCCATCGTCCTGTGTCTTTCACAGCGCGACAACGGTACGGGTCATTGCCGGGGAAAATAGTCTTGAATGTGATGGCTACTAAAAAGAGTGTTGCCAGAGCAGTGGAAATGATCCTGGTCAATTGGAGACTCATTTTGATGGATCAAAAAGGATCACGAGGCAGCTGATCTTCTTCACATAAGGATGAATGAGGAGCAATGACAGACATGATATTTAAAATGAGAAGAGGGCAATGTCTCTGCCCTTGCCAAGCTGAACGAATTGCCTTTACCCGATAGATTCCAGGACAGTCAGAAATATCACATCTAACTGCTGAGTCAAGTGGCAATCAAGGGGAGTGCATACCACGAGACACGCAGGGCGAGAGGCGGGAATAATCAGGGAGAGGCTTTACATTCTCAACGGTCACTGGGGTCCAGCCTTATCGCAGCTTGATAAGCATCGACTGTGCGCCACATTGCAGTTTACATATTTTAAGTTGAGCTTAGCGAATAAGCTTACTTGTCTAGCTCGCCCTGATGATCAGCGACGAATGGTGGCTGGTGCCAAGCCAAGGGATGCTGATCGCAAGGTGAAACATTTGTCTCAAGCCACCATCTTCACGAAACTGCTCCACCAATGATGAATGGTAGGTACCGTGAAGATGACATGTTAAGAAACTCAATTGGATATTGCACTTCATCTGTCCTCGAGAGCGTAAGCGACGTGCTGTCGGGCAAAACAGATAAGGATAATGATTTCTATGCACTTGAAATTTGTTTTATATCCTTGCTGAGGATATGGTAATATGGTTGGCCATCTTCCCTAACATTTGTTTACATCACAGACTTTGTGCTACGAACGTCCCGGACTTTCATAGCTGCGATGGATTGCCTGGTTAAGAAATGTAGAATGAGTGACCTTGCAACCGCACGGTCACGCCCAGGGTCGTGGGCTGCACTTTTCTCGCAGTAGCTGGTTGATGTTGTCCTATCGCGGGTTCAGCATCTTGTCAATCCTCCAGCCTGAGTAACGAGGGTTGGGTTTGTTAAAAGTGCCTTATGGAACTATTCCTACATTGTAGCTCAATTTATAACACCTCAGGTAGTATTGAAGAGCTTTCGCTCGTGCTCTCACTACTGCTATCTTCGTTATAGATCCCATGCACTTATTTCGGCCAGTCCTATTTCTTTCGAGATAATTAAATTTCCTCGAAATGTGACTCTAATAAATCTATGTACTCTCCAGCGCGAGACACTCAGCCCGCCATGACTCTAACGCTTCAGCCGAAGACTGGGTTCCAGGATGGTTATGGCCCAATCGGTTTTGACGCAGATCAAGACAGTCTCCCATTAAAGCAATCGAATCTTTAAGTCGACCTTGACTATGCCAGGTAAATGCTAGATTATTCATGTTGACCAATGTGCCAGGATGATCATGCCCGAGCTTGACCTTCCTTATTTCTAACACTTCACTGTCTAGCTTCTCTGCTTCGTCTAGTTGACCTTGCTGCCAAAATATTGAGGCAAGGTTACTCATGCTGGTTAATGTGTCAGGATGATCAAGCCCGAGCTTGACCTTCCTTATTTCTAACACTCCACTCTCTAGCTTCTCTGCTTCGTCTAGTTGACCTTGCTGCCAAAATGTTGAGGCAAGGTTACTCATGCTGGTTAATGTGCCAGGATGATCAAGCCCGAGCTTGACCTTGCTTATTTCTAATACTTCACCCTCTAGCTTCTCTGCTTCGTCTAGTCGACCTTGCTGCCGAAATATTGAGGCAAGGTTACCCATGCTGGTTAATGTGTCAGGATGATGGGGCCCAAGTATGGCTTTTCTCCGTTGCAGATTTTCTACCTGCAGCTGCTCTGCGTCTTCCCACTGGCCTTGAGCCCTATATATCTCAGCCAGAACATTCATGCGTTCGGGCGTTTTGGGGCTGTTAGGTCCAAGGATCGGGTTTGTTGCGTGAAGAGCCTCCTTTGCCAATGTTTCTGCACGTTTGAGATCGCCAATCCCAAGCATATGCCAAGCTACATTTTCCAATAGTTGGGCCCAGTTTACAATGACAGTCTCCTCTTTTGGTTTTGTATTCAGTAAAGGTTCAATGTGAGGGAGAAGGTTTTGACAAGTAGCCCACGTCTTGAAATCGCCGTTGGGAAAATGGTCTGCTGCCAGCTTCGCGAATAGCCGACCCCACTGTTTTGAATCGCCAAACTCCGACAACCACGAACGAGTGCAAAACTGGACCAGCGGGTGCATGTCGCAGAACCCTGTCGTCGAAGTATCAACAAGTGCGTAACCTCGTAGAATGTCCAAGTCATTCTCAAAGTCGGTGTTTACACTTTCGCCATCGCTTTCACTGTCACTGTCTGTTCCGTCTATATCATTTGTCTTGGTTGGCGTATTGTCGATCGCGTAATCGTGGAGCATGAACTCGGGTATATTCTGGGCCTGAAATTGGCTCATCAACGATAGAAGATTGGCAGCACGAGGCTGGTCACGCTTGATCTGCTCGAATGTCACCTGCCACGTGACAACAATGGAGTTGGAAACTCCATCTTGCCGGCCAAGATCTCCTTTGTCGCTGCGAAGAAGGCTGTCTTTTCGCTTTTCACTTCTAGAAAACTCCTTCAGGTACGACATGGGTGTCACTCGTGGACTGCGCCGATTGATGTATGCTGCTGCCTGTTTTACCGCTAGCGGGATGCAGCCAAGTGTATGCACGAGATCTTCGGCGATAGCTTCGTCTGTCTTGTTCTCCAGATGTCTCTGCAAGAGCTCCAGAGCCTGCTCTTCTGCCATAATCGTAACCCGCAATGTGGCTTGGCTGCTGCCAACTAGTCTTTCTGCTGCGTCAAGGCTGCGCGATGTGATAATTATCTTGCCGTTGGTGGTCTTGGGCAAATAGACGGCGAGCCGATCTCGTGATTGGTTGTCAGGTCCCTTGTCGGGAAAGAATGTATTGATGTCATCAGCGTTGTCGACAACCATCAGCCATGGGGAAACATCATTCCTTTGGAGCCAATCGCGCACGAGTGCCAGGACGTTAATATCTTGTTCATGTCGACGAGGCAATGCAAGAACGTCTGCAATAGCGCGGTAGGACTCCTCAAACGTCGCCTTGCTTCCACCATGCACCCAGAATACGCTGGTTCCTGGCTTATCCGCATATACACGATGTGCAAACTGGATGGCCAGCTGTGATTTTCTATTGCTCTGTCAGTAGCAACTCAAAGAAACACGGGAGATTCACTAACCCAAAGCCACCCATGCCGACGAGGGCCATTCGCTGGCTTGGTTTATTGTATTGGTCTTGCATCCATTTCTCGATTGTCGGGCGATGGACAAAGTCTGGATCAGGAGTGAAGGGCACCATGAAATGGGGCTTGAGAGGTTTTGAAGTATCATCGGTCGACTCGAGTCTCAGTTGTTCAACACCTTCTCGTATGTCGACAAGTATCGCCCTGCCAGTGTGTCAGTCTCGGTAGCGAGATGAGGGATCTGTTTACGCGCGTACGTCTGATCAACCTGGAGCCCAAGCAGGATGGTTTTCTCGTGTCGGTCAAGATTGGCGAGAAGCTGGTCGACCTCTTTGCTCTTGAACGGCCATTTGAGTGCTCGAATGCCGTAGCGTCGCATCGCGGTACGTACGGGGTTTGGGTCGAGCTTCTTCTCCACCCGCTCAAGGTCGGCGATACAGCTGCGGAATGAGCTGATAAGTCCTTGGGATGTCGAAAGCGACGCGCCTTTATCCCCTTCTACGAGACGCTGCGTAGCTCGCATAGTGGTTGCAAGATGTTCGACCTGGTTCCGGAGACGCTCGATATCAGGCCGGGCGCTGGAGACCTCTTTGGAATACTGCAAGCACAATGTCATGACCTTGAGGGAGAGGTCCACGACAGCAATAACGTTGGCGGCGACTCCTAGTCCTTCCATAATCGTTGTGATTCAAGTCCGATGTTGGATACAGCGGATGACGGGGGTGAATTGGAAAACCCCTCATTTCCGTGAGGCCGCCATCTGCATGGAGGGAGAGATGAGGCTGAGCGTTGGCTGCTCATGATTGGTGAGCGATCATAATGATGGCGACTGGCGGATTATACGATAGCGACTGGGTGGTCGTTACGCATGTTTGCACACAGACAAAGCGCTCATTGAGGGGAGATTCGGCCTTGTAGTTGATATCCTGAGAGATTGTATCGTGTTGGGAGGAGTTTCGTGTTCTTGGGTTATCCCTTTGACTCAAGGGAGTGCCGAAGCTGAAATGTGGAGCAAGCCATCCAAACACATCGTCCATAGATATGGAAGACACTCTTTAACCCTAACCCTAGGGACCTCGTAGTTAGAATCCAAGGACTTGTTGATAGTTCTCGAGACTGTATGAATTCCTACTATAAACGGTTTTGTGAAGAATGCAGCCAGGCTTCTGACAAGATGCCTAGTTGTACATGGGAGTTTCTAACATTCGATATGACGTCATTATTCTGCTGGAGTCGCTATCGAATGCGGGGAATCTAAAATAAGTTTAGCCAGGGGGATGACAAGCGGGGCCGCAAGGCACCCTGCCAAATAACGGCTTTAGACCAGATAACATAACACCTTGGGCAACTCTAGCATAAAATATAGTCAATCTTTATTCACCCCCGGTCTGCAGTCAAATCTTTCTACACCCTGTCGCGGGGTCAGGTCAATTCGAGCTCAAGCTCGCTAGACTACGTGGATTTTCTGCCCGAGTTCACCGTCAACTATTTGTTGACATCGCGCTGCTGTTCCAGTGTGGTGACCAGATCCATGGGCGATAGCTAGATCGTGAACATGTCCTGGCTTAGTGGTAGAACTGGTACGAAACCACCTCCTCCAACTTTCTCCGGGACAAAGTCTAGCCTACGAGATAAGCCAGCTTCCAATGGTGGTCGCGGCACCGACGACGCTCTTACTGTCACTCGACTTCTTGAAGCATCCGGCATCCCATGTTGCCTTGTAGGAGTTTCTGCTCTCATTTTCTATGGTGCCGCCAGAGTGCGTACGGTACGTGGTTTCTAAAACTACCATCATTATGTGCCAGATCAACAAGCTCACGGACTATTCCGACTCTCAGGACTGGGAAATATGTGTCCCCACAGAACTCGTTGAGAAAGCTGTGAACTTATTAAGGTCAGAGCCACATTCCACGACCTACTCCCCGCTAGAGCCTTGGGCCTTTCCCACCGTGTCTCTCTTGCACACCTACCATCGTTTTCAAGGCAGGGGCACCAATTTCCACTTTGTCTTGAAACCATCACAAGATGTCCATATAACCTGCGAACAAGCAAACATCACACGCAGCGTAAGAGGGCTGCCTTATCCTAAACTCGCCGTGTTCATTCAAAGTTGCTTGGACACTGGGGACGAACTTCAACTTTGTGACGTTGTTGACGGGACTGACTTGTCAGAGCAATGGGGGGAAGAAAACCTTGACCTCGAAGGGTTCATTGATGTAGAATGGGCTAAAGATGTGAACAAAAGAGGACGCGAATTTGAGAATGGCAAGTTTGCACATTGGGCCCCTTTTGCTTGGGACGGCAAGAGGAGTAGACGGGAGATGTGGCAATCCAAAGTCCGGACAAAGAAAGACAGACTTGATTGGACAAAGCCTAGCGACGTGTATGTCACGCAGTACCGCATCATAGATGATCCAGACCCATGGACTATTTTGTCTGAGAACTATTGACCATTTCTAAACTAGCATACAACAATTAATAATACATTGCTTTTTCAAATAAACAGACGCTTCCTACTCTTTCTAGATTAGTCAAGACTTAAAGTTCTCTTGATATTGTTAATAGCCACTTTGTCGTCTGTCGATACTATGAAAACTTCATAAAACTCCTGCCGCCCTTCTCGCGACAGGTGTTTACTCCAACTGCTGATAGTGGATCCATATGTTCCGCATAAGAAGACGAGATCCAGAAAGTCGGAATTCTTTTTCCGTGAAATCCAGGTGAGTAGCTTTCCCTCTACCTGCCATGTTAAATCGATAACGGGCACCTGTTCCCCCTGAGGGGTTTCGAAGTGAGGCTTGATCAGCTCATATGAACCTTCTTGGTCCAATAGTGGTGTGTTAAGCTGGCCTATATTATATCATGAGAAACAATCTTCACTACTTATGTTTAAACTGGATATCCTGGCCAAGCATACCTGAGAGTACGATATCAACACCAACAAGTTGTCCCCCTTCGCCGATATCCACAAACATTCTTTCCTGAACGCTGCCATTTATCTCATAGAAAGATAGTATCGCCCTTCAGGAAGGTTAGCCACAGTAGACTCGTAACGGACAACCAGTATGTACCAGGAGCAAGGGGCCAGAATCGCTCTGACTTGGCCAACGTTAGGTGCCAATACCAGAAAGTCAATATCACTGGTTTCACGGACGGAACCTCGTAGCCTGAGCGCCCATCCTCCAAACCAGGCATAATAATGGCCTTGGAAGGCTTGTTCAAGCTGAGAAGCAGCCATGGCCATCTGTTCAGAACTAGCTCTTACAACATTACGTTCAAGGTCTCTCAATTCGTGAGGCGGCTCTTGGCCAAAGTATCTTGCCATGTCTAAGGATCTGTGCTATGACAAATTGAGTATGGTGAGGGATAATCCCGATATATTTCATTAAAATATGGTGATTAAGTAAGAGTTGTAATAGTTGGGTATTTCGCTGATAATTAAGATAGTTCGTATTCATACTCAGAAGACCCAAATCATATCTAGCCACCGTGAGATATACTAAAACAAGGGTTCATATACGCTTTGGCACTGGGGGCAAGCGTTACTCCAGTTTCTGCACGGGAATTATAAATGTAATCGGTTCCAGCATTGCAGGGACATCAGAGTGGACTCCATTTTTACTCCAATCTCATTCGTGGACAGTGCTTTATCATCGCCAGCGGCTATAACACGATGATCTACCCACCATACGTGTATTCGGCTGGGACAGTTTTCTACTAGTCACACGGTCCTACCTGTCTTCTTGGGGCAATGTCCAGGATAACGAGTGTGCACAAGTCAACAAGATAGACAGGTCAGAGTATTACCAAAGCTTGACGTAATCACTCATGTCAAGAAGCGCGTGGGTGGCCAGTCTTCGTGCTCGTATATTCGCTTGCCGCCGACTGTGTTAATGTCCATTGACTGCTCTATAAACAATATTGACTTGAACGTATCACTCTCTTAGCGCTTATTTCTTGAAACGTGGTGGTGTTTGTGAAGATGGCCCAAATCTGAGTTCGGCTAGCTAAGCGATTGGTACCAAGCAGCCGCATTTCACTGCCATTGTCGTCGCGCTTAGACTGATGTTTAAGCGCCATGGTCTGGGAGTACTTGTTTCTAATAATAAGTGCTGTAATGTCCCCTTTCAACTTACCCTATAACCACCTGCTTTCATATCTATATTCACTTTCACCAACAAGTCAGCCCCGGACGCGCATGATCGCCATGCAAGGATCTCAAGGGATGGACAGCGAGTGATAAGTGCAGTTTCAACCAGGATGATCCTAGGCATGCACAGCGAGCATTGGACATGCGCCTCGTGAGGCTGAGACTTGACTCTTTCCCCGCTCAGTTGCCAACACATTCGGATTCTCCTCACTTTTCCATCATCATTTCTCCGCAGACCTCGATGGGTGTTGTCCTTTTTTAGACGATGGTCTTTACACTCGTGTAACTTATTGTTCAAGAAAATCGCCGTTTTTAAATGGCAGCCGATACGTCGCGACCCTCTCGCCCGAATGACCGTCGCGGCTTCGGCGTCGCTATCTTTTGCGCGTTACCTCTCGAGGCTGACGCTGTCGAGACTTTGTTTGACCACCGCTGGGATGACAATGGCTCCTCGTTTGGTAAGGCAGCAGGTGACGCCAATGCCTATTCGGTCGGAACGATTGAATCTCACAATGTTGTGCTTGTGCGCATGCCAGGAATGGGTAAAGTCCAAGCGGCTACGGCAGCATCTAGTTGTAGGATAAGCTTCCCGAATGTCAAGATAGCGCTTGTCGTCGGCGTTTGTGGCGTTGCTCCTATCAAGCGTGGCGGCGAAGAGATCATTCTTGGAGATGTCATCATCAGTGAGGGCATCATCCAATCTGATTTCGGGCGGCGTCTACCAGATGGATTTGTTCCCAAGAGAGGAATCTTGGACTCCTTAGGGAGGCCAAGCCAAGAGATACGCGGAGTCTTAACACAAGCCAAGGGAATCACAGACCGCCAAATATTGACCAGCGAAATGACAAGCTACCTCAATGTCCTTTGTCAAAATCCCGGCCTTCATGCCGAGTATCCTGGCTCCTGTCAAGACAGACTGTTTGAGGCATCCTATCGTCATGCAAAAGACCAACAACCATGTGAGCAGCTTGGCTGCAATGGAGTACTCGTGCCCCGGAGTCGTCTCCAAATGATAGGGCCCAATCCTATACCTTCGATTCACTTCGGATTGATAGCATGCAGCGATTCCGTGATGAAATGCGGCGAAGAACGCGACCGCCAAGTAAAGGAGAACGATGTCATCGCCTTCGAGATGGAGGGCGCGGGTGTCTGGGAAATCCTGCCTTGCATTGTGGTCAAAAGTGCATGCGACTATGCCGATAGCCACAAGAGTAAGATTTGGCAGCAATATGCTGCAGCTACAGCGGCAGCCTGTGCCAAGGCTCTTCTCCGCTTCTGGGTTTCTTCGCTTGATCAAGGTATAGAATTCCATCCGTTGATTGACGGCGACTAATGATGGTAGTAGATGCTTCATATTTGAACCCGCAGTCGCAGAACATCACACATCTTTCAAAGAGCCAAGACTCTTCCGACCGAATTTACCCTTCAGATGCCATGGCCGAGCCTACGACACGTTCTCACTTTGTCGTTCCTTTCTCAGAGAATGACCTCTTTACCGGTCGAGACGGTGTCCTCACCAAGCTGCAATCTCTGCTCTTCGACCAGGGCCGACGAAAGGTAGCCTTGGTGGGCCTTGGGGGTATCGGCAAAACGCAAATTGCTTTACAGATCGCCTACTGGACCAAAGAGATGAAGCAGAACTACTCAGTGTTTTGGGCACCAGCGCTGAGCCGAGCCAGTTTCGAGCAGTCATGTGTGCAGATTATCGATGACTGTAAAATTCCGACTACCGATGACAAAGACGCAATTGAAACAGTTCGTCAGTATCTGAGCTCGGAGCGAGCCGGCAAATGGCTTCTTATCGTGGACAACGCCGATGACACAGAAACTGTCATGGGTTCCACAAATACTGAGAAGGGTATATACAGATCGCTACCTCAAAGTTCCCAAGGCCGAATTTTATTCACCACACGGTACCGAAAAGTGGCAGTGTCAGTTGCTGGGCGGAACATTGTCGACGTGCCCGCAATGAGTCAAGATGAAGCTACAAGTTACCTCGAGGAGGCATTGATTGATGGAATTCCTCCGAGCGATGAGCATGCCACCCATCGTCTTCTAGAGTTATTAACACACCTCCCGCTGGCCATTACACAAACAGCTGCATACGTGAACGAGAACCAGATACCACTCACCAAGTACATACAACTCTTCGAGAATACAGATCGCGACAGGCTGGAGCTGTTGAACACCGAGTTCCAAGATGACACGAGATATGAGCAGTCTCAAGATCCCGTGGCAACTACCTGGTTTATCTCCTTTGATCGCATTCGTCAAGATGACGGACTTGCCTTACGTATCCTCATGTTCTTGAGTTGTGTTGAACCAAAGGCGATCCCTGAATCGATGCTGCCTGAGGGCGAATCACAGCAACAATTGACTCGAGCCATTGGTACATTATGTGGCTATAAATTCCTGGACAGACGTGGATCCAGTGGAATGTTCGACATGCACAGTTTGGTACACTTGGCGACCAAATTGTGGGTCGCGAAGAACGACTCAGAGAAGGAGCAAACTAAGGCTACAATCGCGCGCCTCTGGGAGGTATTCCCATCAGATAATTGGGAAAACAGGGAACTTTGGCGGCAGTACATGCCTCATGTAATCAAGATTTTGAGATGCGCTGACGATGCCTGGAGCCAGGAGCTACGTGACCTAGTCTTTTGGGCTGGTAGATGCTTGCTTGTGGATGGGCGGGTGACAGAGACAGTGGGTCTGTTGGAGCGTCTGGTTGCGGCTCAAGAGATAACGTTGGCGAAAAGCCATCTAGATCAGCTTCTATCGCAGCATCAGCTCGCCGTTGCATATAGGGGAAACGGACAGATCAATGAGGCAATAGCTCTGATTGAGCATGTGATTGCAGTCCAAGAGACAATATTACCAGAGACTCACATATTACGACTGGCATTACAGAGTACGCTTGCAATAGCATATCTTGATAAGGGGCAGACCAGAGAGGCGATAGAGCTACTTAATCATGTGGTTGCAATGACACAGACGCTAGCAGAGACTCACCCATTACGACTGGTATCACAGAATACGCTTGCAATAGTATATCTCAATAACGGACAGGTTACAGAGGCGATAGAGCTACTCGAGCATGTGGTTACAATGAAGCAGACGCTGGAAGAAACCCACTCTGGCCGACTGGCATTACAGGATACGCTTGCAAGAGCGTATCTTGATAATGGACGAGCTACAGAGGCGATAGAGCTACTCGAGCATGTGGTCAACATTCAAGAGAAAATACTGCCAGAGGATCACCCTGACCGACTGGTATCACAGCATGAACTTGCAGGAGCATATCTTAATAACGGACTGGTCACAGAGGCGATAGAGCTACTCGAGCATGTGGTTACAATGAAGCAGACGCTGGCGGAGACTCACCCTCGCCGACTGGCATCACAGCGTGAGCTTGCAAGAGCGTATCGAGCCGACGGACGCCTTGAAGAGGCTATAACATTGCTCGAGCATGTGGTTACAATTGAGGCAGAGATATTACCGGAGGGAAATTGCAGTCGGCAGCTATCAAGAGACATGCTCCGGAATTTGTATGACGAGTTTGGGGCAGCAAGGTCAATGGTAGAGGTGGGGATGTCTGTCTCGGATAATGAAGTGTAGCTAGCTTTAAAGTACCTACGTTAAACGTCTTCTTGATATAACAATAGAGTGCAGAACCAAGGAAGAAGATTCAGGTCAAAATTTCAATATCGACAACCGATCGTGGGCCGATTCAACAGTCCCTGGCTGATATTATGTCATCACTAGGGTCGATGGCGATTCAGCTTGAAGTGGACAGAATCGTTAAGTCCCATGTTCGTCCTTTTCATAGCAAGGCCGCTGAGTTCTAGTTGCCATGTATTTATTCCGTGGTAATCCTGGGCAGAACTTCATTTGCTCTTATGACCTGGCTTTGGATGTCACTGGTTGCAGCCTGTCAGGGTGCTTTGCCGGTCAGAACCCGCCCCGAATACAACCTTTAGGGTCTTGTTGCCAATAAGAAGTATGTGTTATAAAGAATCCCAGGACCAACAGACGTATCCCTTGCCTGCATATCTGCATCGTCGGTTATGGCCAGCTCCTCGTTGCTAATCGTTTCATACCTATGTAGAATGAGTCCGAGGCCTCAAAATCAGATGGTGGTCGATATGTGTTTTAGGCAAAAAGAAACAGTGGCCTGCCTACCCCTGCTAATGAGCCTGTTCCGATGGCTCATGTTACTGTTTCAGTTACATTGTCCATGTCGAGTGACATTTGACAGGGCCTCGTCAAGGCGCTTGGACCATTAGTCAACCTCGGTACAGGTTACAGGCATTACAAATGTACAAAATTGGGCCCTGATTTACCTAGATTTGCCACTTTAGATTATAATAACTATTAAAACTCGAATAATACCATTAACCTATATAGATATATATATCATTATAATGCCTTTTAAATGCTCTTTATTATCGAGTGGCTTAGAAAGTTTATAAAAACTATATTTGCTATTAAAAAGCCAATATTAATAAACTGGGGCTTGTACCAGCGCTAGACTTTTGTAATGCCTGCAACCTGTAAGTGGCTTGGACCGAACCATTGCTTAAGTTAAGCTTAAGCACTACCCGCCCACGGGCCAGGACCAATAGGCAAGAGGTGGGTCTGTTTCCGAAGGATAAGGAGTTCAAAACTTATACTTCTATATCCGTGTTTTAAATACTTGAAAAGTCACTATCTCCTACTTCCGTATTGGATGAGTCTTCTTGCTCGATAATGCAGACAAATTTCATCAACATATCGAAGGTCTTCAGTTTGAAAGTGGCTCGGCAATTCCGGATGAGCTCTCCCCGAACCCCACTCTCCCACAGCCACCTTACCAGCATTAATCTTTAGAACCAACAGCTTTTTCATGGGCAGAACCAACAGCATCAGAACATCATGATAAGCGTGATGGTTGACTTTTACCACCAGGGCCAGCCATGTTTTGTCCAAAGCAAAAACCCTCCGGGTTTACCGAAAAGGGTAGGTCGTCATGACTGTGGATTCTGTTGGTTGTCAAAACCCTCATCTCGGTATTGCTAGACGTTCTACTCCAGGAGTCCTCACCCACGAGGGCGAAGGAAGGATTCGACAGGTGCAGGTGTTCCTGCACAAGGTGCGCCTATACGAGATTACTACAACTTGTACCTAAGAATGGTGCGTTCTGGGCCAACATGTGATTTTAATCTCTCACGACCAACAACCATTTGGAGACAAGCTGAGGAAAATACCCATTTGTGCTGTCGGGATGTATGTCCAATTATGGTATGGGTGGAACATGGCTGGTAGCATGAAAATTCTGTTGGTTCTGTCTGTGTAGGAGTGCAGTATCTCGAGCTCGTCTTGAGTGTAAGCATAGCCGGGGCTTGGCTCTGATCAGGTCATACCTTATTAAGATTCAGGACAAAGATAGCTTGTAAGTACCAGTGGGAAGCTTTTCTTTATTAAATGGAGAGAGGTTGCTAAGCCGTCGTTTTTTAGTCCATTGCCAGTCTTTTCTCTTTAGAGCCACTTATTAGAGAAGCTCTGCCTGTTCCTGGCACACTCGCCATATCACTGGTAGATTATATCTCAATCGCCAGCAGTACACTCCTTTGTATAGCCATCGACATTCGCTGAGTATCGGTATTCTATCACTTATTTTGTCCTGACCCTTTTCACTCGTTCATTTCGTTTAACAATATTCTGTCACTCTCTTTTAAACCAACCGCATCCTCCTCTCACCACTTAAACCTACCTTCACCATGGCATTAAAGTCACCATGGCGAAGACTCGCCATGGCAATGGTACTCCTTTCTAATACCATGATGACAGTGGAAGCCCTACCAGACCTTCGAATCATGCCCCTTGGAGATTCCATCACCAAAGGTAGCGGATCCAGTGGCTTCATTGGGTATAGAGGACCACTTCGTCAAAAGCTTCTGGACCATTCCAATGGCGATTTTGGTATCGACATGGTGGGGAGTCTTACAGACGGTAGCATGACCGATAACAACCACGAGGGACATAGTGGAAAGTATCTCGCTGATATCAACGGATACTGGAAGCTTTCTATTAAGGCACGTCCCAACGTTGTTCTCATCCATGCTGGCACAAATAACATGGATAAAAATGTTGACCTTGACATTGCCCTTGATATCTATCGGAATATCATTGATGGCATCTTCAAGGAGGTCCCTGATGTCACCATCCTTGCCGCGCCTGTTATCTGGGCCAACAAGCCAGCGATGCAGGCCAATACGGACAACTTCAACCCGCAACTTGAAGCTCTGATTAAGTTGAGGCAGTCCCAAGGAAAAAGCATCCTTTCTGTTCTCATCGACATCAATGTGGGAGACCTCTCAGATCTAAAGCATCCAAACAATAAAGGCTACAAAAAGATGGCCGATGCTTAGTTCAATGCCATCTTGGAAGCCGATGATCGTGGCTTTCTACAGCCTCCAGCCAGGGTAACAGATGACGATGCACCTGGAACCGGTATTAGAACAGGATCTGGCTCTGACTCTGGCTCGGGTGATCTGGGTAAGATCGAGGGTGGTATCTGGGACAAAAAGGGCACTGTTTTCCCAGGCTTTACCACTTGGGAGTCCGTGGGAGCTGTTGCTTCAGCAGCCGAAAATGGCAGTCGTGATAAGTTAATCTTGGCCGATCTCAACGGTGATGGCATCGCCGATTATGTCCTCGCCGATAACGATGGTACAGTCCGTGCATGGATCAACGGTGGAAAGCCAAGCTCTTGGACAAGCCTTGGAAAGATCAACCCGGACTGGTCATCTATCACAGGCGATATGATCCGCATGGCCGATGTTGATAATGATGGCAAAGCTGATTTGATCGTCCTGTACTCAGATGGCGCAGCCAAGGTATGGAAGAATACGAACAACGGCAAGGCCTTCAAAGCTCTCGATGCCAAGTGGGCGACAGGTCTGGCGCCTCGTGCAAACGTCTACTTCGAAGATGTCGATGGCGATGGATATACTGATTACGTTATCGTCTACTCAGGCGGTAGCGTCAAATGGGCTCGCAATACACACAACAATGGCAAGGACAGCGGTCAAAAGAATTGGGAGTCTGCCGTGACTATCGCGCCTGGTCCGGCAGGGATCCCGGCTAATAGTGCAAGACTCCGCGATCTTGATGGTGATGGGAAGGCTGGTAAGTCGAGACACACACTTTGCCACATTTGATACGGTTTAATAACACAGCAACTACAGATTACATTATCGTTTACGATGGTGGTGCCGTCAAAGCTCTTCGCAATGCCATCGGCGATGGGGCCAGCAGTCGCAATTGGGACGACCTTGGTACTATCGCGCCAGGCGTGTCGGGTGTTACTGGCAAGATGATCCGTTTTGCTGATATGGATGGCGACGGTTTGGCTGATTTTCTTGCTGTTGCCGATGATGGAAGCATCCGCATGTGGAAGAACTTGGGTATCACGGGCACCAAAGGGTCAAGCATGCGGTTCGCTGATCTGAACGGTGATGGCAAAGATGATATCGTCTCAGTTGATGCCAAGGGTCGAGCCCGTGCCTGGATCAACAAGGGCTCCTCGTTTGAGTCAATTGGCGAGATCGCTCCTGGCCTGGATGAAGATCTCTCGTCAGCTCGTATAGAGTTTGCAGACGTCAACGGTGATAGTTACGACGATTATATCGTCATTTATGGCGGTGGAGTTGTCAAGGCTTATCTGAACACCCAGAATATTCTTACCGACGGCTCCCGCAACTGGCAAAATGGCATCACCATCTCGCCTGGTGTTGGAGAACCAGGCAGCAAGGTCCGGTTCGCTAATCTCAATGGAGACGGCTACGATGACTTTCTCATCCTTTACGACGGTGGAGCTGTCAAGTGCTGGCTCAACAACAAGAACATACCGCCAAAGAATGGGGAGCGGATCTGGGGTGAGGGAGAGATCGTGCGACGGGAGTCGGCGAGGCAGGCCGAAAGATTAGGTTTGCCGATCTCACTGGCGACGGCAAGGCTGACTACATTGTCCAATATGACGGAGGCGCTGCAAAGGCATACCGTAACAACGGCAAGATTGGCAGTTCGAGCAGCGGCAGAAAATGGACTCTTATGGGCACGATCGCTACGGGCGTCAGCCCTCAGGGTCCTGTGCGCTATGCAGACATCAACGGTGATGGAAAGGCTGATTACCTTGTTGCCTTTGGTGGTGGTGCAGTCAATGCCTATGTCAACGCCTATGACTGGAAGCCCAAGAAGGTCGTGGACGATGACAAGGACGACAAAGACGATGACAAGGATAAGGACAAGGACCATGAAAAATGTCTAAGCGCAACTCACAAAACATACAAAGACACGGAGATGCCTATGGGCTACTACATGGACTGGAGAAACATCGATAGTCAGTCTGTGTCTATCGAAGGCTGGCAGTACATCACCGTCGTCAACCTCACTCCCCACACTCTCAAGTATGACTCTGACGGATCCCACCACTACCAGATGACCAACTGGGACTTTGGAGATATTCCGCCTGGCAAGTCACGCCAGAACGCTGTCGAGTATTCCAGCACAGCAGCGGTCAAGCTCGACAGCAAGGGAGAGGCCTATTACACCATCGATGGCACCAAGGACAAGTTCGTGGTGCGCGTCACCAACCACGCCGGCTCAGTTTACTCCAAGCGTATTGTCTTTGACTTGAACGACATGGGCGCCGGCTCGCGAGAGTACAACTGCCCCAAGCCTGAGACTCCAGTCACACTGGTCATTACTGGCAGTCCCTACTACGACGATGGTTATATCACATCCTTGGTGCATGGTGGTGCAGGCTGGATGCAGTCCATCAAGGACACTATCCAGAACCGAACTCTGGACCAGATTGTTATGCCGGGTACCCACGACTCCGGCATGAGCACCATCAGTGGCGAGCTATTGTCCCTCGGTACCTGGAAGAACACGCAGACTCAGAATCTCAACATCAACAGCCAGTTATGGGCTGGCTCGCGTTGGTTTGATCTTCGGATCGGCACAATCCACAAGCCTGGCGGTTCCTACGACTTCTGGGCTCTGCACGTAAACGACCCGTCTGCTCACACGGCAGTGGGGGGTTCAGGCGAAAAGTTCGATGATACCATAGATGAAATCAACGCGTTTACTGTCAGATTTCCAGGAGAGGTTATTATCCTGCAGTTCCGTTACCTGATCGGCCTTAGAGAGTCACCCACCTCCGGTCCCATCTACTGGGACGACGAGATCAAGGACGAGTTCTTCGGCAAGCTCAGACAGATCAACTATCGTTGTGGGGGGTTGGATCATCAGAAGCGCTTCCACGACTACCAAGTCGGTACTTTGATGGCCAAGAACTCGGGCAAAGGGTGCGTCCTCATCTTCCTCGACACAAAGTATCTAGACGAGAATATCGAGGAGGAAGACTAGGTCTGGGAGAAGGAGGGCATCTACAGGAAGGACACAATGAAAGTTACCGATCCCTGGCCTAACAAGAAAAACACCAAGGAGGCTGTTGAATGGACAATCGACGAGTGGAAGAAGAACACAGAGTCCGGTATGTATGTGGCTCAATGGCTGGTGACGCCGTATCCTGTGCTCGACTTTTCCATCATGGAGATTTCCATACTTCCCACAAACCCAGCTCTATACTGGCGCGGCGTCAACGAGATGACACCAAAGATCTTCCCCAACGTGCTGATGGTCGACTTCCTTGCCAGTGTGCTCCTGGCAAGAACCGAGCCAGACTGGGATGACCTGAGCGCCGAGATGCAGGTACTGGCTATTGGCCTTAACCTGTACTTGATCAGTGAGAACTGCGACATAAGCATAGTTCGACCGCCGCTTCTTCCCCTCAATAACAGTCCAGCCAGGCTGGCGAGTCGCAAGAGCGGGTGGAATGGTGTCGTCTTTGCCAACGGAACGCGCCTGGACAAGCCGCCATCCAATTTCCGTCTCGGCTGCTCTACTACGATGCCCAAGGGTACAGTTTTTGGCAATGGGACTGTACTCCAGTATGACATGCCGAACCCTGGTTGTGCACCGTCCAAAGCCCGACCTGGTCCTGTTCTGCCCACTTTCAGTGTCCCTCCTGTTGTCACTCCTACTAATACCCCTCGGGCACTCCATTGGGTAGCCTGAACTTTTAATTGATCTAGGCTATTTTTGTATAGTTAAGCGCCTTTGAATCAGTTCACTTTTTTATTTCTTCTTCTTTCTCCCTTTATATGGCTATCGCTGCCCTTCTCTTTTCTTCTTTTCCTTTTTATCTCATTTCCCTTGCCTGTCAACTCTCTTGTATATTCTTATGATGTAGAAACTGCCTGACGTCGATAGTGTCATGTTTTGATACGTAATAATGGAATAAATTCATAAAGTTATTATAACTCTCCAGCCGAGTATTTCGTATTCAACTTCTTTGCTATGTAATCAGCCCGAGCTTGTTTGCTCATGACAATTCTTGCGTGTGACAGTTCAGCACTAATGACGTTTCATTTTAGACATACACTATTTAGCCTGGTAAGTACAAAGCGTATGCCACTAACAACTCACTTTAGTAGCCGAGTGACCCCTGCTGTGGTCAGAACTTTAGAGCCAACAGCCAACAAGCTAACAGGGGTCTCAGTGATACCCCGGCGGCCTCATTAATTCAAGGATGTCCAGGATGAGACACCAGGGTGCACATTCGGCTGAAGCTTCAATCCAAACCCTGTACAACGGCGTGACTAGCTACAATAGGTAGGTCTGTTGCTCAGCGCGGCATAGATAAATGGTTACTTACCCCGAAACAAAGAGTAGCCTCGCATTCCGCAATGCCATTCAACGCAATGCCTATCTCGAAAGAAAACACAGCCACTCGTGTTGCTCTTAACACAGCATACAAAAACTCCAGCAGCTGCCAGAACAATTTCAAGACAACAAGTATCGATTGGCCCGGTAGTCCCACTGCCTTGCCTGTCTTGGTGTCAGACACTGTCGAATCATGTTATCCTTCTGGATGGGACGATTCTGGTAGTGGAGATTATCTGAGCTTTGAACCAGCTGTCTGTCCATCAGGATGGAATTATCATTCTATTGCCCGAGTGACTGAGTCCTCAACAGTAGCTACAACAGCGTTTTGCTGCGCAAGGTACGTGCACATTCGGTGGGTGTGAACATGGAAGAGACTAACTAGCTGACTCACTCAGTGGCTATCATCTTGGATCTCCTGGTGAAGATCGTCGGGTGGCCAGTTCGATAGTTCCAAATCAATGTGAAAGCTGGGTGAACAGTGCAGTAGAAATTGATGAGAGTGTCGCAACCGCTGCACCTGAAGAGGATGCCACGCTTTTAATTCATCAAGCGTGGGCCATCACTTGGCATGCGTCTGACAGGGCCACGCTTTCACCTCAGCCACCCACACTGAGCCACGGACAGACAATTCC
Source organism: Fusarium graminum (assembly GCA_013266165.1). Classification (NCBI taxonomy): domain Eukaryota; kingdom Fungi; phylum Ascomycota; class Sordariomycetes; order Hypocreales; family Nectriaceae; genus Fusarium; species Fusarium graminum. The sequence goes on along the minus strand of JAAGWP010000073.1, from coordinate 181,670 downwards.
AACATGGGAGACTCTTGAGTCAACGACCAGCCGGGCATTATTTCAGAGAGAAGAAAACGATGGCCCTTTCACGAAACCTTTCGTGGGATTTCTCACTATCGGTTTGCCTATTATCCTCGTATCTTTATTCATATGTCTCTCCTGTATGTGTTACTGGAACCGAAGAAAGATGAGGAAAGAAAGACAGCGGGGACAACAAGTACCCCTGGACTCCCTGCCACTTCAAGTTGGTGATGGGAATCCTTCGGTAAATGCCAAGTAGTTGGGAAATCTGGCTGTTGCTTCCGAATGCAAGGATCTCTTATCTAATCGCTTATCGTACCGACGTGTAAGGCATAAAGAACTGCCGAAAGACAAAAGTTCTCAATACAAGAAATAATAATTTGAACGTTCAAGGTCATTTTTTCAGAGCAAGTTCATTTCATAACTCATTTTTAACTGGGTAATTATATGAATGATAATAATATGGTTTGCGTCTGACTGTCTGCCTGACTTCAGGCCTGGGCCAATATATTATGTTACCAAAGTCGCGATATTTTTAATATAGCTTAGTTCAGGAACGTGTTTGTATCGACTTGAATGAGTATAACTTGGAAACCCGTTTCACCACGTAAAACAGCTGGATCCAGCCTTACTAGGCTGTGAAAGACGGGGTGAGTTGGGGGCTAGCCATTCTTTATTCCTTAGCATCCGAAACTGGATTATTCCTCAGTTGAGCTACCGTATTAGGCTAGGGAACTTAACAATGCGGCTGTGTAATAACCAATCAAGCCATTGCATTTAATCTTTGCATCAAACATAGCCCCATTACGGTTACGTGCTATCACTTAGCCACGAACTAATTCCCTCCCTCAGCCCTACAGAGGTTACAACCGATGAGTAAGAGAGGGACGATCTGCGTGCTGCCTCTCCCTTCTTTCCCATATTTATTACCCGTTGTTTTCGACTAGATTGTCATTTGCGACCCAACGAGTGACATATCTCCCGCAACAATGGATAACCAGCAACAGCTTCCGTACCGAGGTGCTCCGTTCCCTACAAAATGGCGTCGCAATCATCCACGATCTAAAAACGGGTGTTTAACTTGTCGTTCCAAGCGTAAGAAGTGTGACGAAGTGAAACCAATCTGTGCAGGTTGCACTCGTACACAACAAGAATGCACCTGGCCCACTCAACAAACAGATGCTCAGCTCGACCAACAATCTAGTGGTGTCACCACAGACGACGTTTCCAATCACCATCCCTTCTTCAACTCAGATGGCTCTAGTGTCTCCGCTGATTTGGTACTCCCGCAAGCCACCGATTCACCACCTCGGGCCGCACTCACCTACGGCAATCTGGCGTATCTAAGCGACAGCTCGCGGCCGCTTTATCAGCAGTATCTCGATTTCACCGCAGACCAATTAACGCGAGGACCATGTGTGGACGGAAACCCTTTTATTAAATATCTTCTCCCATTGGCTGCCAAAGATGAACTGGTTCTTGATTGCGTGCTTGCCATCGGTGGAGCTCATTTGACCGTGAACGACACCACCATCGCAGCTCGTGGCCTCGAGGTGGCTACCCGTGGTCATTTTGCCCGAGTACTGGCAGGACTGCAGAAGTTACTCTCCTATGACACTGGTCAGCTCATCCCAGAAACAGACATGCAGACCAGATCGACCAGGGCGTCGCAGGTTCTGCTGATCTTGCAGCTTCTCTGCATCTACGATGTAAGCCACACACCATTCACCTCCCACGTACACCCACTCACGGATAATAGCATATGCAAGGAACAACAGGCGGAGCAATTTTCCACCATCTGAAAGCGAGTCGTGAATACATACACCTGCTCATGTCTGCTCCCCAATCAACCAATGAGCTTGAGTACATGCGAGGCTTCATCCTGGAACTCTACGCCTACCACTCCATGAAGCTGGCCATTTCCCCTCGTAACCTGAACTCTCTGCATACCGTTCAGATAGACTCCTGCGTATATTCGCTAAATGTTCTCGACGGCTACAGGACCCGTGGTTGCTTACTGGACTTTGGGCGACCTCTATTCGAAATGATCCCAGAAATATCTCGGCTTGTTGAAGCTCGTCGTGAAGAGGAACTCCTGGATATCAATGCACCCACGGCTCTGCAAGCGCAATATGAGTCTCTTATTGCAAGAATAGAAGCCTTTGACCCGTATGAAGAAGAGATCGACGGTCTTCGCCCACGCCAAGAACGCGCTGGTGCCACAATGATCTACCAGCACGCTTTCATATTATATTTACACTCAGCCTTCCATCAGGACCTCCTAGCCGATCCAGTAATAGCAGCCGAAGTCGAAACTCGGATTAACAAAACGATGCCCCTGTTCTTCACTCTTTTTGTCGGCGATTCTCCATACCGACGCATGCTTCTCTGGCCTGGCGTCATAATGGGTTCGTGCTCACGTCGCAAGGAGCACATCCACGGCTTCAGGCAAGGCTTGATTGGAAGAGCTTCACGCACACCTGGTGCAGTAAAGAATGGCGCACGAGTGGTTGAGCTGCTCTGGAACGATCCTGATCCTCGAGCCTTTGGTCCTAGGGGCTTGTCTTATATCATGACAAAGCATGACATTAGCTTTGGATTTGGTTAAGAATTATCACTGATGGACATTTGAGTATCGTTTGTGGTTTTCATAAGTATTTTAAAGAACTTAAGTGATGTTGACTATAAAAATACCACCAATTCAAGATGACCGCAATAGCTCAACTAGGTTTTTACCCACAAGGACACAATGAGCGTACGCTTTTTGAGTTATAAATGAATATAAAAGCACCCTTTGATTTATCCAACAATCTCCTCATCAAACCCTTCTTCACTTCCGTTCTCTGTACCATTTTCACCATCAACCTCTGGCTGTGTCTGATCTTCAGTCTCCACCGTCTTTTCTTCCAACTCGCCCATATCATCCCACTCATCACCTTCGTCGCGGAATTGATGATGTTTGTGGAATGATGACCTTGACCTAGAGCATTTGAAGCAGAGTATGAAGTCATAGCATTCAGTACACTTGAGATGCGTTCCGTAAACCTTCAGCAGACAACAGTCACACCAAAATGTCAGCGTGTCTTTGCCTCTCAACTTTGTCAGTGGAGCTTGTGTATCGGATTTGGAATCAAGGAGATCACCAATGCTGAGGATTGACATGTTAGCAATAGTATTAACAGGTGAGGAATATACCTACTCATCTGCGTTGTGGTAATATGCGATCTGCGAAACTGATTGCGGCGCTTGAGACGAGAATGCCGGTACTCGATTCTCAAGGTCAGCACCTTTCTCTATCAGTAGAGTCACCACATCAGTTGTCAAGGCATCGTCCTGGTTTGGAGAGCGTAATGCGTGCGAACTGCGTGCGGCCCAAAGGAGTGGTGTCCAGCCGTCGTTGTCTTTGACGTTGATGTCAACACCAACACGTGCAGACCGTGCAATGACTTCTTCAACAAGATCAGTCTGGCCACTGGACACGGCGTAGTGGAGTGGGACTCTTCCGACGACGTCTCTACTGACAAAGTCAGAATCGGGAATCTCCAAGGCACTGAAGGCTTCAAGAGAATTATAACAGGCCATGTGAACTGGTTTCCGGCCCATCGGATCCTTGACATCAACGGAGGCTCCTCGTTCCAGCAGGAGTTTGATGTACTCGACCGACTCGGTTGAGTCTCCCAGGCAAGCCGCATTGATGGGAAATCCGAATATTCCCCCAGCCTTGTTAAGGTCGGCTCCCTCCTTCAAGAGTAGTTCGACGATATCTCTCTTCACCTGATCCTCAATATTGCCACTACGTCCCATCACGGCCGAAAGTAGGGGAGTACCCCACAATCCATCACAGGCATGATTGATGTCCATCTTTTGTTCCATCAATAGCTGAACCATTTCCAGTCGTCTTGATTCACACGCTATGTGCATTACTGTTCCCATCCCCTCCCTAGGGGCAACATGAAGCACAGAACGGGCGGCCGCTTTCTTGAGAATGTACTTGAAGACATCCTCATTTCCAGCTTCGGCTGCAATCTGCAGAGGCGACTGTCGATTCTTGTTCAATACGTCGAGTTTTCCACCAGCATTGACAAAGAGTCTGACGGAAGACACAGGCGTGACATCTGAAATACAATGGAGTGCCGTGTTTTGCTCGTCGCTTACCAAATTCAAATCTGGTCTGAACTCCATGAGTTTCCTGAGCATAGCGTCGTCGCCCGATCTCATTGCAATGGCGGTAAGGGGTTGGTTTTTGTTTTCATCGTTGTCCACTTCAATCGTGTTCACGTCTGCCCCGGCTTCTAGCATTGCACTCACCGATTCGACGAAACTATCTGCGACGGCGCCGATCAAGGCTTTTTGAGTACCCGGGAGGCTGAAGTCGAACTTGATCTTTGACTTTTCGAGGATAATCTGGACTGTTTCAGGGTAACCCTTGTCAAGAGCAACGTCCAGGGGCGTGTAGCCGCTGACAGTAGTAATGTTCAAGTCCGCCCCAAGCTCAATGAGAGCCGCCACGGTTTCGGGATACTTGTAGGCAGTATGTGCTGAAGTCCAACCGTCGGACCCAGAGGCTGAGTTCACATCGGCTTTGGCCTCAACGAGCTTCTGTACTATGGCAGTCAGACCACTTTGTGCCGCACTATACACGGCGTAGATGGAATCCGAATCTTTCAGGTTGGTCTCTGCCCCATGGTCGATCAGATACTCGATCCGCGGTTCGTCCTTCCAATCGATAGCTGCTTGTAGTGGCGTTCGCGACCATCCGCTTCCGGGTGGCTCTCTCTTGTTGATATCAGCTTTATATTCAAGCAGCAAGTCCATGATATCCTCTCTCTCCTCCCAGACTGCTTTGTAAAGAGGTGTCACTGATCCGTCCGGCGCGAGGTCCGGGTCGGCACCATTTTCAAGTAGGGCGCGGCACATATCGATCCGTTGAATATCGATTGTATGCCATAAAGATGTATTGCCTTTATCCCTGGGCATATTTGGGTCAAATCCATAACGCAAAAGAATCTCAAGACATTTCGCCCTGCCATTCTCGGCAGCTATGTTGACTGGATGATTCTCGGGGCCTTCCTCATAGTATTTTTTATAGTCCCCGTATTTCAATAATGCTTCGAGTGATAGAAAGTCGCCCCGTTCCGTAATCCACTCTATTGGACGATAAGGAAACTTTGTCTTGGTATTCATAGCCGCACCACTCTTTAGTAATAGAGTAGTGATGGCAGCAGAGCGGCCCATACACCAGGGCATGCAGCCGTAACTATTAACCCTGTTGACGTCCGCACCGGCATCTAGTAGAACCTTTACAGCCTCAATATGACCGTATGTCACAGCCCTGTCGAGTGGGGTCTTGTCGTGTAGATGAGTATCTTTCGGTGGGCATGGGTCTGCTCCTACAGAAAGTAGTGTTGAAATGACGTCGTCAAGCCCGAGCATGCATGCTTCAATGAGTGGCACATCGAGCCATGAAAACGGGTCGATTGGCTCGTCTTCTGGTTTATCAGATGCACCTGAATGCTCTTCTTGAGCCACGTTAACTTCAGAAGCTTTGTCTCTGTCCTCCTCTGTCACGACTGGCCCAAGAGAGTCAATAGCTTCTCCATCAGGCTTTTCGTCCGCTCTGTCAGCTTTGCGTCGTTCCTCGCGTTCTGTCTTGGGGATCGGATAGGGCGACGGTGGTATCCGTTCAACAACCCTACGAAAGATCTCAACGTTACCACAGAAACTGGCCACTTTGACAGCTCTGTGTAGCACGTCATCATCAAAGGTGAACTCCCGCAAGTATGACTTCTGGATAAGGTCAAAAATTTCAGAATTGCCCCTCCTGATGGCTTCGATCCATGCATGACCCAAGATCTCATTGTCAATCTGTGTATCCTTCAAAATTTCACTGGCAGTTTCTAGAAGGTTGAAATGAGCTGCTGCTTCGATCGGTGTCATTGTTGTAGGGTATGGTTTCAGTAACGGTGTCGGTAAGCTCCTGTAGGTATTGAGCCATCGCGCAAGCTTCGGCTGTGCGTTGAGAAAATCGTTCGCCGTAGCTTTCGTTGTTCCGCTCACATACTGATAATGGTGGGTCCAGTATTGAACAGCATAGGGAAAGGAATCTTCCCAAGTTACTTGATCCCCTTCTTCGGTCCTTTCTGTCTCCTGCTCACTTTGAAGGTATAATAAGCAAGTCTCTAGGACTAGTTCGTGTCTGTCTCCTGCATCTGGTTGCTTGTACCATGGCTGCGTGTCTTTATCATCGTCTTTTTTTAGCAGCCAGTTGCGTGTATTGGGATGTCTGAATCGTATCTCGCCACACTCTACCTTCAGTAATCCGTGAAAATTACTGACGATGCTAATTGCATGGGCCAATGTATCAGACTCGTATTTCAAAATGTTGTGTTTGCCTCGTTTGTCCTCCGAAGGCCATGAATGATCTGAGATCCAGCAAAGTTCGCCAAGACGCAGTGGTCTCAGTGAAGTTGTAATCCATACGAGAATTCTTTGAGCCCAAGACACGTAGGTAGTAGGTACCTCCGCCAGAATGATTTCAAATATTAGCCCGGGGGACACAGACTCGGGGTCTCGAAACATTCCAACACCAGATCTGAATGGGTCTTCAGCTGACTGCGCCCACGTTGTTAGTATCTCACAAAGACTGATATCTGATTTGCACCTGGACAAAATATCCATCAAGGAATCTCTATGATCATTTCGGGAAATGAATGCTAGTTCCTGGGCCATAAGAGAAACCTGGTCTTTATACTCGTATTGGTGAGGCTCGGGTGGTTTGTATGTAACAGAGGTAACAACTCCTAAGGGAAACTGAGCAAGAGCAGAAGTTATGCTCTCGTCTTTGGTCGTCCCTTGTGTAGTAATAATGAGAAGTCGGAGATCTCTCTCGGTCTGCTCTATAAACTCGCGCATCTGGGACAAGAACCATAGTGATGATTCGTCACATTCGTCGAATTGGCCAAGGACAATAATGCTATCACCCATTTCTGTCTCCTGTCAGCCTAGGAATAAGAATCGATGGAAGCACAAACCTGGGCGGTATCTGACGAATTGGAACTCATCAAATAGATCGTGCATAGTCTTTGTTTCAGTCTCATAAAGTCGCTCCATATGTGCTTTGACGACCATCTCGCCCTCTTTCTGGTATGCTAAGAACATTCGCGTGATAAATGTCTGAAGCATAGACGACGCGTTGCTGAAGCGAACGTCATGGGCATCAAATTTAAAATACAAAAGCGACCGTGCTGCCGACTTTTTATCTCCTAGCCAGATACGAGCTCTCTCGGAAACTCTGTCAGTACTGTTCGGGTATGACGGAGAACATCTAAAGTGGATGATAGATTCTCCCTGTGCTTTAAGGAGGCTCTCAAGCTCTGGGAACGCTGTAGTATAGTTTGGTTCAGTCTTGAGGTATGGATAGACTGGCGGTGCTTGTTTGAGCAGTCGATCCAAGGTATCGTGAATGTGGTTTGGGAAGTCTCCAACTTGAGGAAGGATTAACAGCTTGATAGTAGCCATGGAGATATCACTTACTCAGCCAGTTCTTGTCTGGCACTTGGCACAACTCGTGCTCAGTCTCCTCTATTCGTAATGTAACCTGGTTGTGTGGACGATCAAGGTCACGAGTTTTCTCAAAGGGAATAGAGAACCAAGTCATGAAGGGTCCGAATATACTGGTCTCGAGTCGCTGTTAGCGCAAATAGACATCAGCAACATCCTTCACATACTTGATTCGAGTTTGGGTTCACGTTGACCAGATTGACTTGCGTCATTAGCTGCGTGTGAGTGAAAGCATCGTTTATCTGAATAATAGCCTGAGAAAGATTTCTCACGGCTCGTAATAGGTTCATCGGGTATGGGCGCCATTGAAGATAGAATATGAGTCGCGAAACGCTGTCTTCAAGGTGACCCGTTGACACATACCTATGGGGGTAGTTGAAGAATACCTATATCAATCGTAAGTTACTATTGTCCAAGCAAACAGATTGATTCATGTCGTTACCAGCGAACGTGTGCAATGCAATATATCGGCATATTTTCTCTGATTCCGCGCAGCTAAGACGAGGGCCTAGGGCTGGTGTTAGAACTTGTTTGCTCTTGCATCAAGACACTCTGCTTGAAGTACCGCTTTTACTATGAGACCCCCGATATCTTGGGATATGAACCATATTGGACGTCTCCTCTCCTATAACAGCATAATTAGTTTGCTAGATATCCCGACGATAGATTATAGACAAACCCTGATCTCCGGTCTTCTCATTTCCATGAGGGCTTCGAGGAGTGCCTCAGCTTCGTTATATATACCAGTTGGCATCCAGGTCTTGCCATTTTTGTCGCCAGGGTCAAAACCATACATCATGACTCTACCATGAGTATCGGGAAGATCTTTCATGCCATCAGAAAGCCAGGTCTCGTATGGCTCATCAGGCTTGGAGGTCATCCAAGTCCATCGACTCAAGCCATGCATTCCATGGATGGCGACTATGCTGGTGGTTATCTATGTTAGTCTTGTTAGGACCTAGTGCCTTGGTAGCTTACTCATAAGCAGCATGATTAGAGACATCGTCGTTGTCCTCGCTGTCGTCGTCGTCGCCTGTGATCACTTCTAGTCCCAGGCGATGAAGATCTCCGGTCGGATGAGAGTAAGATGTGTGTTCCTTATCGTCGATGACGGAGCGAGTCGTTGCCGAAGAGACCGAACGTGTTGAAGCGATGTCGTCTGCAGCTTCTTCGTCTTTGCTCTCTCCGTCGTTGTTATCCTCCTTGAGACTGTTTTCTTTGATTTCCTGGTTTGTCAACCCAGCATCACTTGACTCATCTTTCATCGAGGAAACGATTCGTGCTCCACTTGGATTCATTTCTTCGTCGTCTCCCTCATAGTTGATCTCTTCGTCTTGGACATCTTCGCCAGCGTTTATGGCTCTTTGAGCCTGGTCGTCGCCCTCAGCCTGCTGTGGCTCTCCTTCTATGATTGCGTCCATGTTTGTAGACAGATTATTCGGGCGTTATTGACTTGACGTCAGAGCCTTCCTGATGTCAACATGAAGCTCACAGAAATAGCAAAGTCAGGCAGGAGCGACTTCAATGTGTAAGCCCCGGTCTGAGTTAGCGTTTTGGGGGGAAGGCAGGGGTCGCCTGATTGGTCCACATAAATGCAATGTGTAAGACTGCAGGTGATCCATTGCTGTTGCTTCTTGTAGATCCTGGTACAAGTACATTGCACCATCAACACATTTCAGCTTCGGATGAATATGTCCGTGAAGCTCAGCTCACCACATACTGGTTTTGTTCTCACGTTTTGTTCTATGTTTTGTTGACATGACTAGGTAATAATAATAACGTTTGCATTAAACTTGCCTATTTGGCGACAAAAGGAGCTTCTACGGCAAATCTGACTTTACACAGCTCGTACAAGTCAATGCTTGCAAGATTCTCAACACCATGACTTCTTCCCTTGTTGTGTTTCTTCTGTGTTGCCCGAGGATTGAATAGTATAGGATCGTCAAGTGGTACCCTGAGGAACTTATACTCGATTCCACTCGCCCAGTCGACATCTGCCTCCAACTCGACGATAGCATCAAAGGGTTCGCTATCTTCCCGACGCAAAAGAACTGCAGCTGTCACTGAATCGGGAACACCAGACTTGCGTCGATTGTTCTCTTGCATGATCCAAGTTGCCATGCAGTACTCGCCTGAATTTTGACCTTTACGCATTTTCCTGGCTCCAGACACAGTCGTCGAGTTGCTGATGTCCCTGCTGGTTGTCTTCTCGAATTTCGCTGAGCCGCCAGCTGAGAGAAAGGGCACTCCAGATGCACCAAGATTCAACTCCGCGCCATTCGTGGTCGTCACTGAATCCGTAGTTGGCACAACACTCCATCTCTCGTCGGGTGCGATAGCATCTACAATAGGCTCTGCGTTGCCTTGTTTGCCTCTGAACGTGATATCGACTCGAGCTCGAATGACCCGTCGCGACTGTTTTTGGGGGTCGAACCGAAAGCGAAAGACCATGAGTGTTGCTTCATCACCATCCTCGTCGTAGGTTCCGTGAGTGACCTCAAGTAGTTCGACTCGAGTATGGATCTGGCCACTTGTTCTTTCGAGAACATTATGTCTCTCCCAGTCCGAGGCTGAGGCGTTTTCAGTCCGGAGTTGGTTGCCTTCGTAGGTGATAAGCCGATCGCTTAGAGGCTCCTCAATGAGTAAAAGAGGCTCATCACCAGAAAGCTCTTCGAGCAAGGAATCGGCCATGACTGAAGGCTTCCGCCAAGTTTGTTCTTGATAAATGGGTTTGAAGACACAAAGTTGAGAGGTAATTATCAGTGGCCCCTCCTCCTCTTCAGGTTTGATCGATCTGTTCTGAGACCAAGTACTGATACATGCTAGCTACCTGTGCTACATAGTGGTCCTATGGATCGTTATGATGAAGGCCTGGTCTGATCAATCAAAGCGTTCGTTTCGGCTATATCCCTGTTTCAGCCCCGGTGCGGCACGGAACGATCCCTGCACCATAATCTTCATCACCCCAGCATCGGCGAATCAGAAATGTCGCGCAATGATAGCCGCTCCTAGATTTGGGGGCCATTTCTGGATATACCAATCGAGCCCGCATCCCCGGGCCCAAGCGATTGAGATCGAAGTGTTCATGTATGGTGACAAATTCACTGCATTTCCTCAATTTACCTCCCATCACCACATTTCGCCCCAACATCAGCTTCAGAATAGATACCGAGCTTGGTGTAGAGTGAATCGCCAACAAAACCATGGAGCCTACCCCGGGCATGCTCCGTGTCCAAACCGGCTATGAGAGCGACATCGACAACGACGATGAATTCCTCGCGCCACCGTCAGCTACCTTTGATGACCCTGAGGAAAGAGACCATGTTAGAGAGAAGTTTGACATGGACATTGAAGATGCCATGAACTTCGCCAAAAGCCTTTCCGCTCAACGCCTAGAAGCAGGCGAAAAGTCCACCCGGCAAATGGACTTTGTTGATGGCAAGAAAGGGGACTGGAACAAGTTAACGTGGGATGGGCAAACCTTTCTGCACATTCTGGCTTATGCGAACTTCAACCGCAAGTCAGCGCCCAGTTTACAATGGCTTATGAACCGAGTCATGCTCAGGATGCCTCATCTAATGGGTCGACTTGACAAGACAAATCGCAGTCCACTCACAGTTGCTTTGGCCACAGGAAATGAAATATTCAGCTTCGCCGCTTGCTACAATCTCAGAGACACGACTCGTCAGCGCTTTAAGGAGCCTCTCGAGAGTGAGTGCACGAGTCTGGGAGGTGAACGCGACACCACTTGCCTGCACACAGCTTTGACGTGCAATTTCAACAAAGAGGATCTTAGACAAGACATTGTGAAACGGATTTGTAGTTTTGTCCCTGAACAGATGTTCGTTGTTAAAGATCCCAGAGGGCGCACGCCACTTCACCTGGCCGTTGAGTATGAGCGATGTTGCCCAGGGCAGCATGGTGTTGTTCAAGAGCTACTACGTTATGGACCACAAGCTCTGCATATTCCCATACCAGTAAAACTATCTTTGAACTCCACTCACTCTGTTTACCAATACCATATGGAAACCCGGCGACAATTCGAGGCCAAGGGAGCAGCAGCAGACGACCAAAGACGGAAGCAACATCAGATCGCTATCAAGAATGAGGACGACTACGACTCCCGTGCCAAGAAGCTTCCATCAAAATCCGAAAAGAATAGCATGGGCCCACCGGCTCTTCCAAGGGACAGAGGTGACGCTCGCACGGGCATCGCTCGCTCAAGCACGCCATCGCAAGATGTCACATCTTCAGCCTCGTATATGATGCCGCCAAGTCGTGAAGACGGAAACCGTTCGCACGGGATAAACTCCATTCAAGACAAGAGCGGACAAACTATATCCTCTTCTTCGAATACGGTGGGGTCTACCAGAGCCACCGCAAATACATCGGCAGCGAGACAGGAAGCTCTCAATCCCGCAGTTGTCCAAAGAGAAAAGGAAAGGCAAGCTGAAGGAGAAGCCATTGTCATTCTTCTCAAAATGTTTTATTTACGCAATCAAGATCCAGAAAAGGCAGCTCATTCCTTGAAGGACGTGAGCGGGAAGTCAAGTAAGGGTTTTGGTAACGGTGGTAGACTCTTGCTAACGCTGTTCAGGCAAGGAACTCTGGTTTGACTTTGGACCACCCAAAAGACTTACTAAAACAGATTTTCGGAAACACTTCAAGCACCTACGGTTCGATACAGTTCTCCAATATGTAGCATTCCCAAATATTGAGTTAAATGAGCATAAAACGGCACCCGATCCACGATTCGCTGGCAGAGCAGTTAGTATAGCTAAGCTATCAGTAATTATGTTACTAACTTACCAAGGACATGGTGTTTTTCTTCGAGTGGCTCAAGCAAAGAGGTGTCACGAATATTATCAAGGTAATTGAATACAATGCCAATATATAAACTGTACGGATAATCTGCTTACCATGGACAGGTTATTGTCGATGACCTTAAAAGTCCTTCACACAGTGACGAGGCTATCGAGAAGTCCTTGAAACCTTTTGTAAGTTGACGACATCTCGAGCCACGAAGCAGCACTGATTGTTATCAGAATGTTGAAATCCTCGACTGGCGCAGGTTGGATCTTGATCCCACATCGCTGAGTGAAATTGGCGGATGCTTGCGAGAAGTCAACCTTCATTGGAGTGGCAGTAACGCAGTACTACGATCATGGTCGGAAAAGGATGGTCTAGCTCAAATACCTACACTCGAGGTTATCAACTTGTTCCAGACACAGGTATAGTCTGCTCGTTCCGTTGATACCTGACGTCTTTACTTACTTTTATGCGCATAGGGCTTAGAGTCAAATGAGAGAACAGATAGAAATCTGGACGCTTTTGAAACGCGACTTTACGAGTCATGGTCCAAGGAAAAGCCAAAGCCAAAGATCAATCGTCCAAAGTCTGGCGGGGGTCGTTTATTAATACGAGGCCAATCCGTTGATGCTTTACCTGAGCGACAAGAGCGCCCTGTTGACCCCCACAGATGGATGCAATCTATGGGTAATTTTTCTGAGCAGTTCCGCCAGCTTTCGTGTCTTAGAGATAAAATCACCGATCCCGCTCTGGAGCCTGTCGAAGTTGCACTCATTGACGATGGTGCGGATATTACACGCGGCGATCTTGGTAACATCACGGGTGAGAAGTTTCCCGGTAAAAGCTTCTGCTATTACCAAGAGGGTTCTACATGGCGTGTATCTCCATACTGGGACTCCTCATCTGGTCATGGAACTTTGATGGCAAGATTGATTCATAAGATTTGCCCTAGCGCTATCATCCATGTTATCAAGTTACAGACATTTGCTGTCGAAAACTCAAATAGCATACAAATTAACCCAGATAGTGCTATCAAGGTAAGCGATGACAATTCGAGTGATCCTTCAGCTCTGACGTTATACAGGCTATCGAGTACGCAGCAGAAAGAGGCTCTCATATAATATCTCTCTCGTGGACAATCAGACCACCAGAGGGAGAGAAGAAGAAAGAATTTGACGACGCAGTTCACAATGCGATCAATAATAAAGGCATTCTTATGTTCTGCGCTGCCAGCGACCAAGGCAAACATGCCGATATGACATATCCGTATAGAAGCAACCACGATGGGTTCAGAATTGGCGCAGCCAAATCAACCGGTAGCATGGCTGAGACAGTCGGAGATGCTCATGAACTGGACTTCATCTTCCCCGGCCATCAGGTCGTGGTTAACGAAAACGAAAACATCTACGACAGCGATGTACAAAAGTTTGAGGCTCACTCAGGCAGCTCTGTAGCCACCGCTTTAGCATCAGGTCTTGCAGCACTCATCATCGAGTGCGTGAGACTAGGTGTCTTTTACACTGATAAGACAAAGCAGGGGGATCCTTCCATGGCTATCAGAAAGGATGATCTTGTCAGGATACGCAAACGTAATAACATGAAGGCCGCCATGAAGTCGATTGGTATAAGTCAGAATACGGATGGGAAGTACATTGAGGTATGGAATTGGTTTGATCCCATTGCTGAAAAGTTGAGACTCAATGATGGGTCTCCGATTGATCAGCTGGAGTGGATCGCCAATCTTGCGAGACACTTCCTTCAGAAAGGATTGAGTTGAAGAGGTTGTGGCCTGAAGACAAGTCCAATACGTGGAATCGGGCAGTTTCTCATGGACAGAGACACCAGATACTTGATGTAATACTTTGTAAACAAATTACAGGTTTGAGGATATGTGTAAATATCAGCACCCCTTGTATATTTAGCTTATTGAACTTGTGTAATAGCTTTCAGATTCAGGTACAATTATCTCTATCGAGTCTTACAACATCTAGCGCTTTCACAAGCTTTGGACATAATGATGGCGACTAAATTCGCTTTTTACCTCGTCGAGCCAGTCAAGCGCATCATTGATCAAACTCATAGATATATATACGGTCTATGTTTTCTCATACGTCTTATGAGCCCAATGTTCCCGAGTCAACCACCCAAACTTTGAGGTTACCATTTGTTGTTCCTTTGTGGGAGTGGTGCCGGACCTTGATACGCCTGACATCACAAAGTGCTTGTGATCATTTGAGATGTGTCTACCGGTCTCACCGCCGTATTGCCCTCGGATTGAACTAGTACTCCAAGTCTTCAGGATTTTCCACAGAGTCTTTGACATCCTTAGTTCGCTTCATTTCATGAGAAAATAAGGGACTGTTGTACCTTGATGATGAAAGTTTGTAACCTCACGAGATGACCTCATTGGCGACCCTCCTTGATGAGGTGACAAGTCTACATGTCCGGTATCAGTAAACAGTCGAACAATTTCCAAGGAGCCAGTGGCAACCGTTCCATGGAGTGTATGATGTCGATGGGAGAGGTAAACTCTTATAAATCTGAGACTGTTTCAATACGATCAGTGGCGGGTCAGCTGGGCAGGGGTCAGAAAGGTATGAAGCAGGGGTCGACGTGACCTTCCGATTGTTCAAGTCATGGTCTCACTATGCTCTGAGACTACATGTAACAGACTATCGCATGGATAGCACGTGTACAGTCATATCTCACCCCGAGGGTTAGTTCCATCAGCTCGTGGTCAAGGTATACACGGCGAGCCGCACCATGGGAATTACAGCATCGGTTTTAACCTTGTGTAAGTATAACGTCCCATAGGTTGTGGGTGGTACAGCTACTTTATATGTGCATAAGATCGTTGCACGGCGATTTACCATAACTACACCTCGCTACTCGATACCGTTTTGCCGAAAACGATCGTTGTATTAGAACCTCATGCCAATGATAACTTCTGCCTTAGAAAAGATTACGACAGCCTAGTCTGATTGATGAACGAGTCAACTATACCTTTGACCCGACTTTGTAACATCTCATGATCAGTGATTTGTTGTTCTACGTGCAATATGGCAACGATTTTATGTAAACCAATGGCGCGGGCCGGAACTTGAACTTGCAAGCCATTATCTGACAGGGGGTCGAACGAAGTTATGTCACCAATCTCATACATAGATTTGGTCATGGGGCATGATTTGAGGCAACGAAAGAGGGACACTCGATTCTAAGGAGGTGGAGAGGATGCATACTTCTCACTCCATTCCGTCAGAAAAAGAAAAGATAAGAGAGAAGATAAGTAGTGGATTCGTCGACTTTTTTCCTTTTTCTCGAATCGTTCGATCCTTCATTACTGTGGAGTCACGCAGGTGAACTGTTCTACAACGCACGAATACGCACAGTTCTATATCAAGTCTGACATCACAATCACTCGAGGGGCACAATATATCCATAAAATTTGTATTGTCATAATCTTGTGCAACGTGTATCTGCACTTCATCATAATTCCAACGCTAAGGAGTGTAACATGAGAATCGTTTCATCAAAATCGGGTATCTCATTCGTGGGATGTCGTTCATTATGTGCGGGATCATTACGCAGCGGTTGTCCTCCGCCCTCAAAACCTCTGTCATTCTTCAGGATGCATTCTTTGATGTCGTAACTGGCTTCGTCGTTGCCTTTGTCTTGTGTGTGGTTCTGACCTTGGTAGGCATTGTAGCCTTGGTCTTGGAGTTTGCTCGAGTTATTGTTGTTGGCTTGGTCGTGGCGTTACCAAGCTTCGCAGTCGAAGTCTTGGTCTTTGAAGGGACCTTGGTGTTGGCAACCGAGAGGGTTGTTTTCTAAAGCCTCGTTCGGCGCTTCGAACTTGATCTGTGGCTTTTAGCTGCTGCTACAGCAACTTTCTTTGCCGTCTTGGAAGTGCTGCTTTTGGACACGCTGCTGAGCTTGTATACGTTGAGTCTGTCGGTCGCACCACATTTCTGCGACTTGTCCCCCTTGCAGGCGACACTGCAATCTGAAGATGGAGCTTCAACACTGCCATTAGATGGCCCCTTCTTGCCACAGTAGCAATTCTTTCCTGCTTCGAGTCCAAGGTATGGGTAACCCTTGCTGGAACAGAACGATGCACAGACCTCGACCGTCATCTTCTTGTCGGTTGTCTTGGCATCCCCAAGAGCAAGAGCATCCTCGCCTTCTGTATAACAACCGAGGTACTTGGTCGAAGATTCAACCTTTGTGGCAGTAATGTTACGTGTGTAGAGTGTGTTGTTCCAGATGGATATACGGTTTCCGGCACCACACTTCTGAGTAGAGTCACCAGCACAGGGGGTTCTGCAGTCGCCGTTGGGTGCAATCGTAGCCTGGGTCTTGGGCGCGTAGCCACAGTAGCACTCTTGCCCATACTCCATACCAAAGAGGGGAAAGTTGAGCTTTTTGCAGAAGGAGAAGCATGTGTCGAGTGAAACAGAGGGGCCTGAGAAGGAAGCCTCAGGGAGTGTGCGTCCCCCATCGCCTCCGTCTGTATAACACCCTTCATAACGCGCAGCTCCGTCGAGGGCTGTAATCGGACCTGAAGGCTGATCGGGTTGTTTGATCATCCAGACGCTCAATTTGTTTCCAGCACCACAAAGGCTGAAGACGTCACCCTTGCACTGCATGGAGCATTGGGTGATATCGGTAGTGTTGGATCCACCGTTGGAGATCTCGTTGCCACAGTAGCATTCTTGGGCATACTCCGTGCCAGCATACAGATAACCTCCTGCTTGGCAGAATGCGACACACTTCTCGTTGGTCATACCGGTAGTGTCGGTTTTGCTGTCAGACGAGAGGGCTCTAGCGTTCTTGGCTTCGTTCCAGCAACCATAATAGGTAGCCATGCCCTTGGAGATCTTGGTTTGGTTGACGATGAGCGGCTCAGGAGGTACAAACGAGGTGTCGTTCCAGATGGTGAGAAGGTTCTGTGCTCCGCAGTACTGAGTCAAGTTCCCCGAACACGCCATCTTCCTCGTTGATGCACAGGCTGAAGTATTGGTGTACGACGCCCCTGAAGTAAGTGAACTAGCACAGTAACATTCGTCACCATTCTCCATGCCAGCAAGCGGGTAGCCCTTTGTCTTGCAGGTCGACGTGCAATACTGGATAGTCATATTGCGAGACGTGACAGAGTATTTGTTCAACGTTCGGGTCTTGCCTTCTCCGGCACAGCCCACATAGGCCCATGGGCCAATGTTGTCCCCAACAGCAGGGTCAGACATGGTTCCAAGACCAGCATCACCAAGGTTATTGATGGCTGGTTTGGCATCACAGACCACTGGGGGAGCTCTGCCGGGACCACTGGATGGTTTGTTACAACCAGGCAACTCGTCAAGTAGTCCTCGGACATTCTCATCCACGAGGGGTGCCATCTCGGGGCAGTTGTTGCTGTAGAACGGTGTTTGGGAGGCAGCGAGTGCTGGACATCTTTCTATCACACCTTCAAGGTCGTCGTTGTTGATGCACTCCTTGATGGCTCGAGCAAGAACAGATGGTTTCCAGCCATTGAGAAAGTCACCATGGAACCCGTACCCAGTTGTGTCTCCATTCGCAAACACGAATCTCCCGCCCTTGGTCTTGACAATGTCGTTGACTCCGTAAATCACCTCGAAGAATAGATGAGGAAGCTGGCGAGGGTGGCTGGGGGGGCAGACGCCATTGTCAATCTGGGACATGTAGGCGACATGGCTTTGATCAGGTTTGTAATCCTGGCCGTTCCAGCACGATTGGAATTGAATCTGAGCTCTCATGCCGTTGTTGCAGTCTGTCCTCCACATATAAGGCTGTTCAGGGAAAGATCCCGAGCTGTCCAGACAGGCAAAGCTGACTCTGTCTGCAACTGGGCGACTGGGCGACTTGGAGTTGCCGTATGTCATGTTCTTGGAGTCATAAGATCTCGCAAAGTTGTCTCCAGACAGCATCTGGAACCCTGGGGGGAAAGGCTCGATGTTGGACCTGTTGTCTCCACGGCCAAGGTAGTATACCACAGTGCCACCGTTTGGAACCATCTGGAAACTACCGTTTGGGTGCTGGTAGAACAGTTGTGGTGTCCAGTAGGCAGACTTGTCATCCTGCACCTCACAAGAAGTACATCTTGAGGCTTGGAGACTGTCAAATGTAGAGTTAACGTTGATGTTGCTGGCGCCAGAGACTTTGTGAACATGGGCCGAGACAGCTCCAGGGGCAATAATAGGGTCGATGCGAGAAGTCTGGATGATGCTGCATGACATTCGGAAGAATGCCTCAGCACAAGCCAGAAGTCCAAGCAGACAGATGAGTGTCTTTGTAGAGAGGATCATCTTGAGTAGCTGATGAGTTGGAATAAGGAGGAGAAACTTTCAAGCCTCTTGCTCGGCGACTGTTGGATAATATAGTCCAAACGGTGCAACATAGCACAAGGTCAACTGACTAGGGCATGATGTTCTCGAGGAGGTTCACAGCGGGGAGCAGATATTTGCTTACAATCGGTCCGCACTCAGATCCTCCTCATTGTGGAGGCTCTTACACATCGATCTAAGTAACCGGAGCCACGTAGGATCCCGTTATTTCAAAGGATTAGTTGGTGGATATGGCTTCGGAGCTTCTTAGGTTCATAACGCCACATTCCACAGATATCATGTCTAACGATTCCTAGATGAGCTAAAGCATGCCATTGAAATGTGCGATCCTGGATCCCGCACCGAACATCAGAGGCTATACCCAATCCAAGCTGCAGTATGTGAATGGCCTCAACCGAAAACCTTAATCTGGTGTTGGTGTTGGTGTTGATGGCCCTACTGGCGCAGGCACCCGTCGTTGTAAGTGTAAGCCAACTGAGGGTCCTAGCCATGGAACCTTGTTATGACAGCACTTTTGGCATTGGCGGTTGGACCTGGGAAAACTCTCTTGATAACCAGTTTTTCTCAACAGCCGCATACCAGTTGATGGTTTTGAGTTCCAAAGATAGTGATGACGGGTCCTCGACGAGTCTACAAAGGGCCCAGAGGATGGATATGCCCGCTCTGGGACACAACAATTGATGCTGACATTTATGGTCTGACTATCTGACTCCATACGTAGTGGATTATGGTATAGTGAACACTGGCTCCATAAGTAGTGGGTTATGGTATGATGGACACTGATGAACACTGATGATCAAGACTCCAGGAACGAATTGCAGTGAAGTCTTTGATAATTGTGAGATGCCCCCGAAGAGTCTCCATCTGAGCTAGATGATAAGCTACTCCATGTCAACTGTCTTGGGCTAGACTACCCGTCTACGCAACTCCAGCAGCTAACCCCATCAGGCTTATTCTAGTGATATCCGAGTCTCGGCCTATTGCCAAGAAGCCAAAGCGCCGAAGACGGCGTTTTTGGTGTTTGTTAGTGATGTGAGTCTCTGAGTTTGCCGGGCCGCATGGGAAGCGCCTCCGTCGTCAACTTGGTCTAGTAGACTCCTACCTAATATGAAAATGAAATACAAAGAGCTCGGTCGCATCAACGGGAATAAATTGGCATAGCTTACCCCGTAAAGCCGTTCGATTGAACAACTTCTCGTCATGCATGAGGTTAAGATCACAACACGTGAGGACTTTGGAGCAGACTAGAGCAAAGTTTACCTCTGACAGGGAGATCTTGGAGATTTGTCTTTTGAGCTCATGTCTTTAAGCAAGAGCAATATTCAATTTGAAATCTACATTGAATGACCCATCGCGGTTCTAGAGATGTGCTTACCAACGAAACGACAACAGTCTTTTAATCGATCATCGCACGACATCCTCAACTCCAGTAATGTGAACAGGCTTGTCTTCAGTTTTGAGGTTGTGTCAAATGAACATCTCGTTAATATGACATGAGAAAACAATCTCTTTGGCAGTAAAATTCTAAAGGAATGGATTTCCTCTATATGGAAATATACAAGCTTTTCCTTTTCAACATTAAACAATTCTAATCGTACTTACCAACACCTTTGCAATTGCTTTCATGATGTTCAAATACACGTCAAGCTCAACCACCCTAGACCTGGTGTCGAGATGCCCCCTGCATGATTTGATTAAAGGGCCTCAATCTCATCTTCAGGCGAATCGAAATCCCCTGCTCATGCTTATCCCTTATCCAAATCATCAGCATCCACGTTACCCGGTCCGATGTCCGCTGGAAGAGAACGTCCCGCGGCGCCAACTGCCAGAAATACAGGTTTGATTACATTTAGTGAAGATACTCATATCGCAACAGTTGTATCGATTTTTACTATGTTTTTGAAGTTCTATCGAGCTTCAGTCTAGCAATTGGAAGGAATCGACTCCTGCTGAGTACTAATAGGTACTTACTGGGCAGGTGAACCAACACTGGCGTCACAAGTAGTGGACCCCTGCACCCGTGAACATGCAATCTCCAGCTCCAAATTTATTACCCCAAACTTAGCATTTGCTCCCTACAACAAACTGTTGTCACGTCACGTCACCTCCAAGAATCATTTCTTCCTCTTGTTCCTGCGTCGTATTCTTATATTTGCCTGTCATTCTCTCATTGTATCCTGCAGCTCTCCGCCGTTTGTGAATTGCTTGACAACTGGCGAATCGCTCCATCTTTCCACCGATCCCGAGTCTGACCGCAAACAAATGAGTTAGCGGCCAACGAAACGAAACGAAACATTCATCACGACCTCATTGAACACCACAAGTCTGATAATACGCAATACTTGATGACCATCTTTTGAGCTTCAAACCTACCACGCTGCTGCGAGTCTGTCCTTACCACGTTCAATTCGCATCTCGGACCGTTCTGCATGTGCCGCCGCAGTTCCAAATTAATACGACACGACCGGGACGCACTCCCGCCACCCATCCAACATTGCTCGACACAAGCCGACACTTGTCTCTCGTGACCGAACGTCTACGATACATAGTTCATCTGCCTCCCCGCGGCGTGGCCAGGCTGCATCCGGCGCCGAGGGATGCAGGCCATAAAGGGACAAGCTGAGCTTGTGCGCAAGTCAAAGGTACGTTGGTTGCGCAGACACAATGGTGATTGCGGATCTGGAGTAGGATGTAGCTCTGACACTCTACAGCTTGCCCGCTCGTATCAGGAGCTTCTCGAGTATGTTCCATCCCCTGCTCTGCTTCGCATTTCGCTAACCTAGCCCTGCAGTGAGTTCGCGAGCCATGATCTCAAGTCCGTTGGCAACTACGCTCTCGGGCGGTTGATCGGAAAAGGATCCTTCGGAAAAGTATACCTCGCGTCACACAAACTCACAAATGGCTCCAAGGTCCGTTACAACCCCTGCGACACATCCACACAAGTAGCTAACATTGAGAAGGTCGTTCTCAAGTCCGCCAACAAGGGTGACTCCAACCTTGCGCGCGAGATCCACCACCACCGACAATTCATACATCCGCATATCGCAAGGTTATACGAGGTCATTGTGACGGAGAACATGGTCTGGATGGTTCTCGAGTACTGCTCTGGTAGCTAGCTATGCCTCATTTTTAGTATCGCCCGAACTGACATTTCCAGGCGATGAACTCTACAACCATCTTCTCGAAAACGGCCCGCTCCCTGTCCACAAGGTTCAAAAGATCTTTACTCAGCTTGTCGGTGCGGTTAGCTACGTCCACAACCAGTCCTGCGTTCACCGCGATCTCAAGCTGGAGAACATTCTTTTCGACAAACACGAAAACGTCAAACTCGTCGACTTTGGTTTCACGAGAGAATACGAGGGCAGAACCAATCACTTGCAGACCTTCTGCGGCACCATTTGCTACTCGGCACCCGAAATGCTCAAAGGCGAAAAATACGCAGGAGAAAAAGTCGATGTATGGAGTCTGGGTGTCATTCTCTACGCGCTCCTGTGCGGCGAACTACCTTTCGACGATGACGACGATAATGTTACGCGAACCAAGATCTTGAGCGAGGATCCCAAATTTCCAGACCACATGCCACCGGATGCGATTCCTTTGATCAAGGCTTTATTGTCCAAAAGACCGCTTTTGCGACCAACGCTGCCCGAAATTCTCTCTAATACCTTTTTGTCTGAGCATGCTCCAACACAGAGAGCCATTTTGAACGTTCAGCAAGCACCTCCCTTCTCAACACCTTTGGAAAAAGACTGTTTACAGAGAATGCGGAGCGCTGGCGTCAACATTGATGGAGTAATTGAAAGCGTACTTGCGCAGAAATGCGATGCGCTGGCTGGCTGGTGGGCCCTATTGCTAGAAAAGGAACATCGCAAGATGCAGCGCAGAGAAAAGAAGAGGAGGGAGAGAGAGCCTGACAGCCGCAGTATACGACGCCTATCCGCAGCATCGAGTCGGTTGGAAAGAATGGCCCCCACTCTGCACGAAGTCGACGAAGCAAACGGTATGGGACGACATCTGAGGCTCGAGCAATCGAATTCCCGAAATAGAGGAAGAAGTGAACGACGAAGCGCGCATTATGTTGACTACATTGTGTCGGATCTACCTCAACTCCCAGAAGTCAGCAGGGACTCTGGGGTGTCTGGAGATGATGATCGTCCCCGGCCCATCGACAAGGATTCCATTCGGTCTGTATCGACATCTCGCCATCGCAGGCCTATACCGCCACCTAAGGAGGGCATGATACGCAGTGCTCGGTCTCGAGGTTCCACGCTCCATCTTGTTACTACATCTGACGCGCTCACATCCAATGGTAGCAGCGAGCATCATCAACAGAATGGTCATGAGAGGCCACGAAGAAGGCCCAGCCAGCCCCTCATATCCCACTGGAAGAATATGACGCATTGGCTGGTTGAGAGCGCAACACGGAGACGGCGCGGCCATGCAAGACGGACGAGTCAGAGTACACCTGACCTTCATAAGAAGGAGGGGAGCACGGTTAGCAGCAAGGATGGTAGTTCGCGGCCGCAGACAAGCAAGTACCCCGCCGCGACTTCGCCGGGAACACAACCGACAGCTTCGCTACCGAAGGGTGTTGTGGCTAACGGCCAAAAAACATATCAACTTGGAGGCAGTGTCCAGAGAACACCCTCGGGCAATCTGGGGTCGCCGACGATCCAGCCGCCCCGGATTGCTACATCATACAAGCGGCAGTCATTGTCGCCTTCTCCTCTTACGCCAAGATCGACTGTTAGGCGGTCGTCAGCCGGACTGCGAGGCCGAAAGTCGACATCCTCTTCTGTATCTTCAGTGCGATCGATTCATCATCACCATCACACGCATTCCAAAGCGTCGTCTACAAGTTCTGCTGCTTCGTTCTCTACGTCCATGTCGAAGAGTACGCTCCAACGAGGTCACTCACCGCACCATTCAGTAAAGGTTCTACCGGCGACGCCAACATCTGTCTCATTCCCATCCAACATCCGCCTTGTTCGAGCAACACCACCAGTGTTGAATATGTTCAACGAGGGTATGCCATCTGATGGTCCATCGGCAGCTCCTGGATCGCCCAATCCTTTTGTTTCAGGCATCATGTTTGCCAAAAGAAAGCGCAATCTGTTCAAGGGTCCGACGCTGAACAATTTTGGTGGACCCCCTCAAGGCCAGCGCAACAGTGGATCTGGGTCGCATTCCCGCAGCGCTAGTGCCTCTGGGCTGGGACGTCGATCTGGAGAAATTACCATTCAAGAAGAGGATGAAGGTTCGGAGTTAGAGGACGAAGTCGAGGAAGTTGACGTTTTCAGCCCGGTGATAGGTCGACCGGGAGAAATGATCGAAGAGCAGATCTTCGAAGAGAATGAACCACAGCCAGACTTGGAACCAGCGCCTACCATCATCTCAAACAAACGATCAAGTTATATCGCTGCGGAAAAGGCGCCTGCGACATAAATGTTCTGCATTGCTATTCTTATAAAAGGGGTTCAATGACTTGACGAAAGATACTAGTATAATTACATGGACGATGGAAGCGGGCGTGCTTTATCATGACGTTTCAAAAGCTTTTCGACACGCGCTACTGTTTGTGTTCTTGTCTTTATTGCCTTTATACGATTCTCAAGCCTTATCACCATCCTTCGTACGATGGTTTGATACATGGCCCCTTATGGATACCTCTTTTTGTTATATACGATTATGGAACGATAGAGCTTAACAGATTATTATTTATGTTCCTTTAACTGTGCTGATGGTGACTTCTATCTGAAATATATCATAGTATGTCAGGACCAAACTGCTGAATGACACGAGGCCGGATGATATCGAACAATAAGGTATCTTATGACTTACTTGATCCAAAATTCTAAACAATATAATAAATTACAGTGATCTTCTTCAAGTTTGGGTAGGTCTCGAGGATGAAATTTGACCAAACCAGGATGTCCGTGGTTTTTTTTTTTTTTCGTCAAGATTCGATCCAGACCAAAATGCTCCTCATAATCTATTGAGAATGCGAGTTGCTTCGCTTCCGCGACTTCTTGCTCAAGATAGCCTGTCGTTCCTCTCGCAGAGTGAGCCAGACCCAGAACCATGTCAGTGCCTCAATGAAGATGAATGTAAAAAACAGACGGTTCTTGAGCATGTCACCGCCCCAGCTAGCGGGTCGATACAACGGGTTATAGGCGCTCGGGTGGGACAGAGGGGCACCACGAGAGGGCTTGTCGTACAGGGGAGACGATGGACCGAATAGATAGATGTAGGCGACGAAGCCGAGGGAAAGGAACGATCGTAGTGGTGCTGTTGGCACGCGGTTAGCTCTTTTGTAGACCATGGGGTGTTCGACGGGTGATCCGAACCTTGTGTGCCCCAGTGGATTACCAAGCAGACTTCGTCGGGCATGGACAAGGACATCAAGTCGCTGAAGCCGATAAAGATGAGGATGACTGCGAGAAATGCGAGAGGGGAGCTTTGCGACTCGAAGTCTCTGGCCAAAGGCTGTGAGAAAACATGTCAGTATGATAATTTGCATGGGTTGCTGCGATCACCTACCATTCCCATGCTCTCGCCCATCATAAAGACCAGAGCTTGCTCATTGATGGAGCTTGGGCTGGTGAGGAAGAAGTAGGCGAGTGTGAGGTGGAAGAGGGAGACGGAGGTAATGATAGTCCTGGCCGAAATAAGTGCCATGATTGCGGTTCGGAGCCTGGAGGTTAGGATGTGGTTCGTTTCGAGCGTCGCGTGTGTAGAATGAAGCTGAAGCCAGTCGAGAAGTTGAACGGGCGAGGGGCAGAAAAGGATTAGGCAAAGTTACGCGAACTTTGGGCCTAAGCTTGCCTGAGGATTTCTGTCCTCTTAGGTATGGAGCCCTGAGGCCACTTCGAGTTGCCAAAAGATGGTGACCAGGAGGAAGAAAGTAACGAAAGTGGAGGTGAAACTCTGGGAAGTGCCTCGAGCAAGGAAGTGTAATAATGTATAGCACTTGATCAACTCGTGGTCATGTTGAACTTGTTGAATAACTAACGAGTAAAGGACTGCCAGGGGGAGTTAAGTTTAGACTCCGTACACGTTGCGTCACATGCAAGCGCCATCGTGGACTTTTCCATTACAGAGCTGGCGAATCAACTTGCCAGGGTACCTCGTGGGTGGTCCAGGGACGAGATGTGGCTGTGTGGCTGTGCTTAGCCTGAAGCTCCACTTTCATGGTCCTTGAGCTTATTGTAG
Source organism: Fusarium graminum (assembly GCA_013266165.1). Classification (NCBI taxonomy): domain Eukaryota; kingdom Fungi; phylum Ascomycota; class Sordariomycetes; order Hypocreales; family Nectriaceae; genus Fusarium; species Fusarium graminum. The sequence continues at coordinate 155,727 of JAAGWP010000073.1, read as the reverse complement.
GACTTGGATGAGCATCTCACAAACAATACTGTCGCATTGAAGTATTGACTTTGGTCATTCATTCCTCATGTTCACTTAAATTCTTTATACGACTCTGGCACGATTGAAGATACAAAATGTCAGATTCAGGCAGCCTTTCGCTAGACAAGCAACAGCACATCAAGTACTGGCAACGCTGTTACAAAACATATCTCCCTTCCCCTTACACAGCATACGACTCGACTCGTCTCACATTCGCCTGTTTTACTGTTTCGGCGCTGGACCTTCTTTCTGTCCCCTTCTCGTCCTCTGATCGCGCGACTATCCGTCGGTGGGTTCTCAGCCTCCAGCACCCCGAGGGTGGTTTTTGTGGAAGTTCAACACACGTCTTGCCAGGTCAAGAAGCATTCAAGGGCACGGCCAATATTGCAGCAACTTTTTTCGCGCTCATTCTTTTGGGCTTGGCAGCTGAGAACGAGGATGAGGCAAGGTCTGCCTTTAAGGGTGTGGACAGGACGAGGCTGTTGAACTGGTTGAGGGCGTTGCAGAGAAAAGATGGGAGTTTTGGGCAAAACTTCTGGAATGGGGAGATTGTGGGCGGGAGAGATATGAGGCACAGCTACCTGGCGAGTAGTATCCGATGGATGCTGAGAGGGGACGTGAAAGCGGGCGATGATGGGTGGGTAGAGGATCTGAATATTGAGGATATGGTTGGCCATGTCAAAAGGGGCCAGGTAAGTCATCTTTACTCGTAGGGCTCTCTTATTAACAAATCTAGACATATGACGGCGGAGTGGCAGAGTCGTCAAAACACGAATCGCATGGTAAGAACTCATCAACCGTCAGTTTCTCTGCCCATCGCTCACCTCATTAGCTGGATACGCATATTGCGCGATTGGTGCGCTATCTCTCTTGGACAGGCCGCTTGACTCCACGTCGCCCCATCCTCCTGAGCAAGCTCTAAAAGAGGGCATCCCCGACCGCGAGGGCCTCATTCAATTCCTCGCCTCTCGCTCTTTCCAATACCTCGTCAAGGAAGAAGAAGAGGATGAAGTAGAGGAAAACTTTCTCGAGTCAAAAGCTGGTGAGCTCGATTATGGGCATGTTGGGTTCAATGGAAGGTGGAATAAGAAGGCTGATACATGTTATTGTTGGTGGGTTGGTGGTACGCTCGCGGTAAGTCTTTGATCCTTCATTGAGATGCACATTTTTAACATGCTATAGATGCTTGGAAACTCCTCTATCATCAACGTCAACCCTTCACGGCGGTATCTGCTGGACGTTACGCAACATCGCATCGGCGGGTTCTCCAAAGCTGTAGGGGGACCGCCGGACATGTACCATTCGTACCTTGGTCTCGCTGCGCTGGGCACCATGGGAGACGGTGACTTGAAGGAGTTTGATGTTGGTCTATGTTGCAGTCAAGAGACCACCAGGAAAATAGAAAGAGCAAGAGATGGACTGCTAGCCAGTATGAAAGGAGAGATGAAGTCTTGGCGCAGCGATGACTTTTGGTCATAGGGTCACATGCTGTTGACTGAAAAATGACGATACAATTGATGAGAAATTGTGGTGAAATTGTGGTATTTGTTGTAGGCAACGAAGTGACTATCGCATACACGCACTACCTAGACTTTGGATGACTTAGTTCTACAAAGACAGCTGACCATACTGAAGTAAGAATCCCCCCATAACAGAAGTGAGGAAGTAACATCTCTGAAGATTCGAACCATTTTATTAAACGATTTCATCGGCGAATCTCTTATTATTCAAGGTTATGCTATCGCTATAGGGTGGGCGCCAGTCACCGTCATAAACGGATGTGCTTCCACCAATCTAACCGTCTTTGGCACCGTCCGGCCCCGCCCCAACACTGTCCGATCAATCCAAACCAGCGTGACTTCATCCATTAATTCCCAAGACTTCATCGCTTCTGCAAAAACGTCACCACAATGTCCTCCAATCCAAAAGACACACCAGAGAATACCGAGCCTCCAAAGTCGACCGAGCCCGATGCGCAGCCATGGAGCGATGATAAGCGCCGAAAGTTTGAGAAGTAAGCTATCGCCGCCCCCCACCTTGCGACGGGCTCAATACTGATGATGCATGGCTGTGGATAGCAAGTCGAAGAGCGAGTATTACGATCCATGCCAAGAGGCTGCGCAACGGAGTTACAAATGCCTGTTTAGGAATGGAGGAGACAAGAACATGTGTGGAGAGTATTTCCAGTACGTCAGTCTGGGCATGGATAAAGACGGAGCGCTGACGGTTTGACAGGGCCTATCGCGACTGCAAGCAAGCCTGGGTATGTTGCTTTCGATCAATATCACACTAATCGCCAGAAGACTGACATTCAACCCAGACCGAGAAACGGAGAAAGGAGGGCCGTGGCTGGTTCTAGGTGCCAGGTGCGCAAATGAGGGTCTAACCGGCCTCATCTACCATCTGGAGACCACGAATTCGTCACATCATACATAAGCGGCGACCGCGAGGTTATTGTAACATATAAAGGGGAGTTTGACGAACTTGTACTATACGAAAACATGGTGTTGAGTGTTTGGAGATCCGAGGCAAAGACAACCGGACTATGTACGACCAGCGCATTTATTGACAGAATAGCCCATCTCATCTTACATGTGTCGCAGTCCACAGTGATGTCGCGTTGATAGCACATGTCCTATTTCTCTTCTTATGGCGCTTATACTGAAATCTCACCGCTTCTAGAAATTGATTAAAATACGGTCAGTGCAGATATGCATTTGTGTTTCTCAACCCTCTTGTCGACGAGTCTGTACTTTGCGACCAGGCAGCTAGGGTTGACCTCATACGGTACCACTAAAGAAGGCATATGCTGCCGAACAAATGTAGCCAACCCAGCTGCGCCGCTCAAGATCATAAGCCAAGGAAAGCTGTACAACAGTTTGACCTTTCTGGAAACGATCTAGACAAACAACACCTCATCAGTCACAGTTTCGGATACCTGCAGCACAGCACATGCCACCCGCCCACATTCCTCAGTCATGTGGTCGCGATATCTGTCGAAGACGAATACCTACAGAAAAGGTATCTGTTTCACTGTTCAATCGCAATTCAGCCTCGTATCGGAACCGCGCTGCATCGGCACACTTGTTCAGCCTTGTGCCGTGCCATGTTGAACATTCTTCAAAAACCTGCTTGTCCAGAGCCATTCCCACATCAGCTGTCAATCGAATGGGATCTAGCTTTCGTCCACTTCTTAACGAGTGTATTTTCCAAGAGTCGAGGGAAAGCCCAACTGTCAGTCCACATGCTACACCCAGCGCCATCAGACCAGATAGAAGAATCCAGGGGATGAACGTCATGGTGTACTCGTCGATGTTGGAAAGGAGCTGATACCGCTTGGCCCTATGAGCTTGGTCGTTGTTCAAAATGATACGTCGACTTTCCATTTCGTACCACAGAAAAGCATCTGCAAGGGTTTCTAGATCCCAAAAAGGTCGAGTCCCCTCGCTCTTTACGTTGAGTGCCGCCCGAAGAAGATGTCCGCCGAGTCCGGGTGCTTTCCCGACAAGGCCGTCGTCAAACATATCTTGAGCTGATACAAGACTTGATATGGGTATGTCGTGTCTTTGATCGATCGAGCTTCTCGTGAAAGAGGGTATCCTTAATAACAGATCAATCACTGCCATTTATTTTGACGTCTGCGCGCCCAGTCGATCTGATGATATTACACGCCACTCCAGAAAAGGTCAGGCTGTAATTTCCAGCCAGGGCACCTAGTTGCGGAAAAGCTGTGCTGCTTTGGGAAAAGGGATTTAGATCGCCCCATCGCTTTGTGACATCCATCACACGAAGACCACGGGGCGGAGTCAATCGGATGCTGCCAATCCAGATGGCAGCTTTATCAAAGGCAACTAAAGGATATCTGATGCCTGGGTATGTGTCATTTGCATCACTCAACGCTTCCATGGAAAGAATGGACTTCTCTGTGCCAAACTTTGCTCGATACCTGGTCGGAACTGGTTCAGAGTGAGGGGTTTCCTCAAAAATGAGTTGGAGATGCGAATTGCGATCGTCAGGAACCTTGATTGACACAGACTGAAGATTAGAAGGTGTACAAGACAGTTTCAAGCGATACACTGGAGCATCAAATAGCTGCAGAACTGCCGGTGACAACGTCGACCTAGACCGATCTGAGACGTTGACACCGAGCAATCCCTCATCGGATGACTTTAACGTTGTCGATTGTAGACGCATGAGCAGATCTTGAAGCTCGTTCGAAACACCCGCGTGCAACGGAGATACATCCGTCTCTGCCTGATTTTCACCCAAAGGTAGCATTGAGTAGGTGTCCTACATATACTCGAGCACCTGTGTAGGTGTATCAACTCCGGCTTGCTGATATGCGACGACATTCCCCAGAAAGGAGAAGCTTAGAGCCGAGAGAACAGCAATAACACCCTGGCAAATAACACGAGGTGCCCTTGACCGGGCAAAAGTCCAAAACTTGAGAGGACTGAGAGAGCCCCAATCAGTACTAGCAACCTCAACAAGGACTTTCATGCTGACTGTCGAGTTTCGTCCACGATGTTCATTCACAGCAGAAAGGCGAGCGAGCTTGAACACATGCCAGTTGGCGATAGCGATGATAGCTGGTGCTACCAACATGGAGAAGGCGGCGTCAATGAGCTTGGCTCGTGTCGATGAGAGTTTTCCGCCAACCACTACTGCTTTGATGAAGTCCTTGTCTGGTGTGGTCTGTATATAGGCGACTAGCCAGCATGTAAATACCAGCGAAGTCGTGCCGATCACGCTGATGGTGATTAGAGAATACAGGACATGCTTTTCAAGTGGGCATTCCGTCGGGATTGATGGTCTCGTTTGAACTGTACTCTTTAGTCTGTTGCTCGATGCAAGAAGCATATCATGCACTGATTGCATATTGTTCTGGGCATATTCATGCTTCGGAGTTCCCGTGGAAGCGGTATCCATGGCTTGAGGACTGTCTCTTTCCTCTGTCACAGTACTGACAGGTGAGACTGCTCGGTCTGCCATTTCGAAGGAGTCGTTGACTAGTGGAGATGACATGTTCTTCAAAGAGATAGTGGAGAGAGCTCTTGATGGTAATAGAAACAGAGGAATTGGAGACTGAAGGTCAGCGATGGCTCATAGTGATGGACATGGGAAAGGTTTTAGAAGAGCCGGTTTTGAGAAGGTTTAGGCATCAAATCCAGACCGAGAATTGTAAGCCAGTTGCACAGCTCGAGGCTGAGGAGAAATAGCCATGTTTGTACGTCTCGAGTGCGTGGTTGAGGTTGAATGGAGTCTTCCACATGATCACACCAGTACCCGAGGGGGAAACCAACAGTTTTTAGTGATACCAGTGAGAGGATGATGACATGAAGTTGAACAGAATGCTCGGTGAGCCCGTCAGTTACCTTTCAATGCATTGCCTCTATGTCCACTCCGATACATACAGGGTAACATAACCACTAATCATGGGTCTGTGATAAACCTATGCCACTTTCTCAGCCGCTCTCCTTGTCAATTTCTAAAGTTTCGAATTCAACGTCGTGATTACTGCGTATCTGTCGAAGATAGATTTGCAGTCCATAGCTCATGCTGGATGTGTACGTTGCTAAGGAAGCACCTTTGTGGTTTGGGAGCAGAGAATGATATCTACCAAACTTCATCAACTTGAGCAGCATACCGTACACAAACTCAAAAGTCTGATACTTGCTCGTTCAAGTTCCAACTTATGCTGGAGCAATAAATGAGAGATGGACATCTCATGATGTGGCGCAAGCTGCATCAGCCACACTTCAAACTGCCCCTCCACACATCACATCCCACTTTCAATTTGGCCCCTCCAAAGCCCAAACCGCCTGGAGTCGAATCTCTCATCTCACACTCATTCCCAGTCCAATTTCAAGACAGTCGACGCTGCAGCTTCAACACTCATGAATAGACAACAGCGACCAAACCTCAAAAACGGTGTCGACCTTCAGCTCCAGACCGCCTTTAACGACGGCAACTGGGCTGTTGTGATTCGTCTTGCAGAGAAGCGGGCTCGAACCTTTAACGACCAATACTATGAGGTGTGCACTTGGACGACTCTTTGTTATAGATATATACTAACACGGTTTAATAGATTGTCAAAATCTGTGCTGAAAGTCAACTGGATGATCCCAGTTCCAAGTTTGCTGCAATCACCGCTATCGACAAGTACGTCAGGGAGGGAACTGTAGTCAAGGATGTCGATGGGCTTGATCTTCTCGAGTGGGCTTCCCAGGGACTCAACAATGAGGAGGATTACCCCGAAACCCTCGGCCCCTTGAGAGCACGTCTTGTCAAAGCTGCGCCCAAAGATAAGATCAATGCCAGCCGCTGCTTAGAATCATGTCTCCTGCATTGGGACCTAATCAGTGCGCAACAGGTATGAGAGGCTCCGTCGCTAGGTGCGGCATCAGTTGACAAATTTTACAGATCGCAGCAACACTAGACAGATCATTCCCCTCAGAGCGAACATTTATGTTTTGGAACATTGTTATCACACATTTACTAGCGGTTGGTATTGAACCCTCCCATCTGAAGCTCAACTAACGTCAGTCAGACAAGCCCTCAGTCACCCCCGGAAAAGGCAAAACTATATGGAATGCTCGCCTTGAAGCAAATACAGCGTGCCGCACAATTGGCTGAACAGGTAACTTCCCCTTTATCCACACTGCGACATATCACTTATCATGCAAGGCTGCCACTGCTGAAGACGGCGACGCTAAACCACAACCTCGAAGCATCCAAACAGAAGAAGAAATTCTACTGTTTTATGAAGTTACCGAGAAACACGGTTCCAAGGATGACTTTGCAAAGCTCACCTCTAGCCCTATCTTCAACCCGCTTGCGCAATTTCGAAAGGGCAGAAAAGAGCTGTTATTAAGGACTATTACTCGACACCAGCAGGATCAAGACTTTGAGGCCATCTTCCAATTATGCAAAGAATGCTTGTCGACCGATGATGAGAATGGTCAGCCAAGTCTTCTTGCAGCAGATTGGAAAGTCTGGCGACACTTCATAGAAGCTGCTGCTCAGATCAAGACAGTCAAGCCAGAGTATGTCAGCCCCAGCTGCGTGTCGGACGCCAACTGACAAGAAATAGTGTTGAAGAGACTGTACAGAACCTTCTTTTGAAGTTCATCAAGTCCCCGAACCTGAGACCCATCTACAAGCGCGTCATCCTGCTCGCCCGCGTCTCGGCAGCTTTCAACCTCGCATCAAATGATGAGGACGATCTTGTCGAGGACGAGCCTTCATCGTTCCGCCTCAAAGAGCTTATCAAGTATATCCACGACCAAGGTATAAACGCTGCCTGCTTCGACGATATCAAGCCTTTCGTGGAGAAACTCACCCCCTCCGCAATGAAGCATCTCGCATACGATTTTGCCCCTAAATTGGTTGACGAGATGGAGGATGAAGTCAAGTCGGCTAGAATACGCAATCTCTCGTTCAAGTTGCAGTACTTTGCGGCCACCTGTCCTTCCATGTACAGTACCATACCCGGAGATAAACCTCTGCGCAAGTGTGTTGTGTCTCAGACCGAGGTCGATGCCACTTCGCCCGGGCCAGCATTTGCAAACATTGCCGAAGCTGCGCTCAAGGCTCACCAGTCGTTGGCAGACTTGACCTCGAAGAGTCCTTCTGTTGAGGCTGAGATCAGACCCGAATTGGCTGTCGTTATCGCCCTCTGCCACATTCAGGCTGCATTCCCCCCATCTACCGATGTTTCTCAGACGCCCATCTCCTACGCCCCTTTGCTTCAAGCTTTATTGCTTCTTGAGTACCAACTCACTCTCGCCCCGAAACATAGTATAATATCCCTTCTCCTTGTGCAGCTGCATCTCTTGGTTGGCTCCTCGCCACGGGCTCGAGAAATATGGGATACCCTAGGTGTTAAGCGAACGATCATGGACTCTCTTGCTCCCATCTTCTACGATCGTCTTTCCACAATCTCACCAGCTCTCATCTCACCCCAAGACGAGACGGGTTGGGAACTCTTGGAATTGCTGAGTTCTCATTTCAATAACTCCTTGAAGCTTCGAATGCCTCGACGTCTGATCGATGCTTTCGAGTCGAGCAGTTATAGCAGTGTGATTGATATTCCCAAGTACATGGAAAATCTCCGCTGGAGTTGCACACGAGTGTTGAGTTTGGTCGAGGAGACCCGGACCGATCGGATCATGGGAGAGAATTTCTCCGAGGTCTTTACTGACCCTCGGTTTGGTAAGTTGTCTCGGGCTTGAGCGTTCAGATCGTTGCTAACAATGAGTAGCTGAAGTGACCGACGAGACCGAGCTGGTTTCGACCATCGACTATGGATCATTCCCGTCATGGGATTGCAGTTCTCGACCACCCATCTATTCTCGTCTGCGAGTCGGACCTCCGCCAACGGTATGTTGACTCTGAAGTTATGCAGACAATCACTAACAAAATTAGAATCGCCGTGCTCACCTTTCGCTGCTCTCCGAGGCCTTTCACGAGCTCCTGAGCTACAAGCCCCCAGCCATGTATAAGGCGTCCGCAGCAGCCGCAATTCCCGATCAAATCTATGTCCTCGAATCATTAAGGCAACTGAGTAACTCCTTTACCAAGTTCTCGAACGGCGCTGGGTCAGACCTGACTTCCCAGGAAGCGACTTACTTCGAAGTCATCGGTCTGCTAAGCACACTTATTCCCTTTGCAACTGGTATCAACAGAGCCAAAACTATACCCAAGGAATTCGCTCAGATCGTTGATACCCTCAAGATCGCTCTGGACACGCTGAAACTCGATCTTGTTTCCATCACAGGGCCTTCCGAGCAGGTCAAGACTCTCAGCACATTCCATTCCCTTGCCATACTCCGCGACACTGCTGTAGCAGTTAAGAACGGCACGCAATGGATTATCGCCTTCAACGACCGTGAAAAGGAGCGCGACCGTTCAGGTAAGAGCAATCTTCCCAAGGAGGTCATGGCGCAGATTAAGGATGTCGCTGCTGCTTCAGAGGCGGCATTGAAAGAGGGTAAGGAGACCGTGTCAAAGCTTAAAGAGCAGGTCTACGGACGAGACTTTGAACCAGCAGTAAGAAGATGGATCTTTGAGGGCGCGGAAAATACTTTGGAGGTTATCGGTGAAGGAACAACGAAAACACTTGTCAAGAGCTGGGAGACAAACGTCAAGGGGTGGACTCAGGTGAAATGGAGTTGAAATTACTTGTAAATAACCCCAAAATGTCACTGGGAGAGACCAGTGTATGTATGTACTAAGAACATGACCCCAATATGGCGCCTCTGACTGTTCATGAGGCCTGTCATACCAAGTATTGCCAAGCTTTGTGGATGAACCAGAAATCCGAAGGATCCGGAGTTTCTCCCTTTTATCCGTAGTTCCCTGTATTAACCAACATTTATCCAAGAAGGAGAATAAGCTTTTTGTATTCGTACCAAACATAAGAATATCATCATAATCAAGTCTGCGGAGTGGAATGTCCCAGCGCCTTACTCGCGGCAGACCCACTAAACTCACAGCGTGGACCTCGTACCCCCTAACATTTCGATCGCCAAGGTTTCTTTATCTTGATTTGCACCACATATTATCGCATTTGCTTTGGTCAAGGTCCTTCTGCATCCGCATCCTTCTTTTGACTTTTTGAAAAGTACATATTGTTCTATGTTTTCTACTTTAGATACCAAACTAGTACCTGTTCTTATCCAGCACAAACGTCCCCTGCTCCGTCATTCTTCTCCATTTCGTTCTGCGCCAAGCCTTGTCTAAACTCCTTAGCTGCATCTGATTGCGACAGCGTCCGTCTTGTCCGCAAATCTCTTCCTTGGCCTTTGACGCATGATCTCTACGACTCTTTGACGAGCCGACTTGGACACGACTTTCTTGGACGTGAGCGAACGAACGAGCCATTCGCCCGAACTGCGCAGACCCTACCGCCGATGAACGAGCGTCAAATCGCTCTGAACCTGTTACACAATTAGAATACGGTACTTGCGGCATAAGAAATGGTTTCCCGGCATCGCTCAGGGCGGCGCAGGACTGCTGCCTTGGCCTTTGTCGTAGCGACCGTCATCCTCCTCAACTACGCAGGACTTTTGACGTTACCTTTCCACTTCGAAGAAGTCAAACCTGACCGACCCGATTTCGATCTCGCACCAGCATGTGCCCCCGCTCTCGACCATCTCCGACGCCCTGCCTACGGTCTGACGAGAGACGTCGTATACCAGAAACGATGCGTTCGTCCTGTTGTGGACAAGAAGCTTGACAGTCAGGTTGTGTCACAAAACCCAGACACTTTGATCAAGAGCGGCCAAATCGTCCAACTCGACCAGGCTTGTGAGGGATGGACAGAACCCGCTTGCGAACCCGTTACTATCAAGGTGCCTCCGCCATATCCCCAGGAAGACTACTCTGGCTTCCTGTTTGGTGTTGCGACAAGCCTTGACCGGCTGAACGAGTCCATGTCGCAGTTCGAAAGCTGGCTCGGAAACACCCACGCACAGTTATTGGCGGTCATCACAGACCCCGGCGACGAAGACAAGTACAAGGAAGTGGCTGAATACTTCCGTAAGCATGGCATCGAACTCACCATCAAAGACCCATGGAACAAGGCCATCACCTCGAACGAGCAGCATTTCGCCATTGTGCGCGATCTTCTCAAACACGCCACTCCGAAAACCCAATGGACTGCCATCGTCGACGACGACACCTTTTTTCCTTCACTCTACCCCATGAGCAAGATTCTTGCCAAATACGACCACAAGGTTCCTGCCTACGTGGGCGGGCTGTCGGAGAACTACGATGCTGTCAAGCACCATGGATACATGGCTTTTGGAGGAGGTGGAATTTTTCTTAGCCCCGCTCTACTTCGCGAGCTGGACCCCCATCTTGAGGAATGTCTCAAAGTCAAGCACGTGCCTCAGGGAGATGGTCTTCTCAAACAGTGTATTTCCGGCAAGACAAAGACAAAGCTCACCATTGTAAAGGGCCTCCACCAATTGGATATGGGTGGTGATATGAGCGGTTTCTACGAATCTGGACGTCTTCCCATGAGTCTCCATCACTGGAAGTCATGGCATCAAGCCCCTGTTGATAAAATGGTCAAGATCTCCGAATTCTGCGGCAGCTGTTTTTTACAGCGCTTCGCTTTTGGCTCGGATACCGTCTTGACCAATGGCTATAGTATTGTTCAGTACTCTGCGGGCCTGGAGAGTGTTGACTTGAACAAGATGGAGGGTAGTTGGGAGGGCGCCGAAGGCTTCGACTGGAGTCTGAGTCCTATGAGATCCAAAATGGATCGCCGATTGAAGAAGAGCTATCTTCTTGTTGACACAGAGATGGTCGGGAAGAGTATCCGACAAATCTACATCCACCGTGTGGAGGACGACATCCCCGGGCCGGGCGAAAAGGCGACTGACCCCAAAAGCCCCCCACCAAAGATAGAGGAGATGAAGGACGAGGTGATAGAATTGTTCTGGGAACTGTGAGAAACTGCAAATGTAGCTGAATCTTGGTGCTCCCGGTCGACCTGGGACTGTATATACGACGCATGATACCAGAAGATAGATTAGACGGATAGAAATACTGTTTTGAGTAAATAATGTTAATGAGCTTTTCCATATTCCGGCAATAATATGAGAGCAGAGGGGTCTTCTGATAGTGTTTACCCCAAAAACCCACCCATCCATTACATGTAGCTAAGGTTATCAGTTTGGCGCCCTCCACGCGACATCGGCGTGCGGAGAACAAGACTAACAAGATCAGCGAGTTCCTATCTCATCGGAGCTGTAGATAAAAAGCCATGAAGCCTCCTCGTATTCTGCTGTACATAGCAGAATTTCCTTAAGTTCTTGCGTTTTACGATCACTGTCATCAAGATGAAACTGATCCCAACGCTCAATGGCTCCCTACATCCCTTCGCCAACCTGGTCTTTCTCCCAGCCGCTTTCGTAGTATCAGTATGGATCGTCACCACAATTGTGAGTCAAGTTTTGTATCGTCACCAACCATGACTAACAAGACCAACAGGCAAAGCAATGGATGCGCAGCCGCAGGCAATATTCACAACCGGCCCAGGCTGAAGTAGCACCGTTCGAAAAGGCGCTGGTGATCGAGCCTTTGCATGATTTCGATTGGAAGACTGCGCCGAGGCGTCAATTACGACCATTCAAGCCGACATATCACATAACGATGGGTATATCTTTTCTATCAAATGAAAGAAAGTTGTCTAATATCTTTGTAGCTATTCGGGCAGATACACCATCAGAGCTTATCACCATCGATGAAGACTACCTTGAGCGCATCACTCATCGACGAAGTATCATCGCCACTCATGGTCCGACCGTCCATGGATGCACTCCCGAGGGTGATGCAGCAGTACGAGAACTCTACACTTTTCTCTTGACGGAGCAGCTGCCCAAGCGCTTCCCAACCATCTTCCAGCTCTCAAATGATAACTCCAGCTGCAAGAATCTCGTCACAAGAATGACCTTTCCTACAATACCTGATGGCAACATGGATGCTGCGCTGCGTGTTCTAGGCGAGACAGTCGAGGAAGATTTCTTCCTGCTACAACAGACTCCCGAGGGTCATCGATCTGTTGCGTTCATGTGCTGCTTTCCCGCTGGCTTTGATCCCTCATCCAAGCTAGGCAAGACACTGGTTGAGATCCATGCACCTGTTCCATCCTATGAGAAGATTGGTACCAGTATGGAAAGGTTCTTTTCCAGGGTAGAAGTGGGCAAGAGCGTGAAGCGCACAAATGTGAGACCTCACTGAGTCCTCGTATGAGTATCAAATTAACAAGTCACAGTGGTCCGTCCAGACTCACACAGAGCTGTTTAATTGCAAAGGCAACCACATCACAGGCGATGACGCCTACAAGGAAGACGAAGAAGTGGATATTGAAAAGGTAAGTTTCTACTCAAATTCGTCTTCCTGGTCCATCTGACACTCCCACATAGACATTCCTTCGTATAGAGCTCCAGACCGTAACCCGCCTACCAAAGACTCGCGCTGTTCTTTTCTCCTTCAAGACCTACCTCTACCCAGTTCGTCAGGTCAAGGAAGAAGGCCTTGGTCCTGCTTTCGCAGACGCTATTGAGGGCCTCAACAAAGGCAATGCGCCAGGCATGTGGACTTACAAGAGTGCTGTAAGATGGGGCAGCAGCGTGATTGATTATCTTCGGTCGTGAGGACTATACCGAAATTCTCGGTCATCGGAGTTTACATCTTGGTCGATAAGTTGACTTTCCAAATGCAACAAATTGAGTTCACTCCACCATTCGATGCCAATGGCCGTGGTGATCATGTAGAGTAAATGTTGATATGGACTTTGAAGAGCACGATAAACACAGAGCCAGCTGACAAAAGAGTCCGAGGCCATCATAGTTGACTATTAAGAATAACTAGAAGAGGAATAATAAGACTACTCGCATCCTCGAACGGGTATAATGTTGGAGAAACACTGAACTCTTCAGTTCCAAAGCACCCATTCCCAGCTGCACTTCACTCAATGATTTCCATGGAAAAACGTGATGTTGAATCGCCCATTGTGGGACATGATCGTTGCCTCGCGAGACTTGTCGATAGAGACTGTAAGGGGGCTCAACTTCATCTTCGTGTATAAGCGTGTCAACCTATCGTAACCCTATTTGTCGGTTGGCCTCAACGCCGGAGCTCCGCTGTCCTTCGCAATCCGGCATTCGTCCGGTGCAGCGGCAATAATGTTCTTTTTGAATCCCATGACAGGAGCGTTTGTGTCATATGACTCCATGAGAACTGGCCCGTCATTGCCTGTATGATGTCAGCTTCATGCCTTCACTGTGACTCAATACTATTTTACCTTCAATCACGGACACTCCACCATAGATGTATGGATTTTGCGCCCAGTTGAACTGTGTCCATGTTCCCAAGTTGTGTATTTTGCCGTCGAAGTTGATATCATTGCCCCGGACAAGTCTCCCCTCGAATTTGGGGCATGAGGTCGCCAGATCGATAAAGACAGTTGTGTTGGATGGGATCTGATAAGAGGTTAGTCAAATACATGATGAACAGGATGCAAAACAATACCTTCATGGCACGGTACGGCTTGAAGTCGATCAAGTTCTGGTACACCATAAACCAGCGAAGTTTGTTGTCATCGTAGGAGGTTCTGAGGGTGAGACCTGGCTGGCCATGATCGACGTCGCCAAGGAAGGGGTCTATCCGAAACGTTAATCATCGTCATAATCCCACCGGCCAGACTTACGTGCCTTGAATGAGTGTGTAGCTGTGTGTGTCAGGTGAACTACACGTCATGATTGCTGCACACATACGGAAAAGAAAGACGAAAAGCCAAAGCATCATCATCATGTATTATGTCTCGGGGTTGAGCGTTCAGGTACAGTTATCAGAATGCGTTGGAAAAATGAAAGACGAGTTGTAAATGATGATGGAGTTGTAGAGAAGAATTTTTCAGAAAATGAGGAGCTATCGTAGAGGTTAAGCTTGTAGGTGTCAGATCGGTTCCTTCCTCCAATGAGTTGCGCATTGTTGACAATTCGGCAAGTGGGAATGTATCAAGCTGCTTCTCTGTCTGTGCAGGCAGTTGCAGCCTGCTCGCCCTTCGGCATCCTAATGCGCTTACCATCAGTCAATCTGCGAGTTGGAGAAAAGACATGCTTCCGTCTTTCATTCTCTTACAAAGAAGCTGTGAATGTCTAGAGTTATACTTGTGAGGTTGTCCAGAAGGAGTTTTCGGAGTTTGCTCCGATTTCCTCATTCGGCTGTCTGCGAAGCTTCAGGGATCTGCCATTGGCCATAGCACATCGTCACAACACGATGGCATTGCTTCCAGGCTAAAATTCATGTTTTTCTATCACATGGTTTAGTGTTTTCTCATTTGCTACTGCAAGAAATTACCTTATCATAACAAAAAGTGCAGCTGTTTCCGGGTCTTATCGTAACACCCTGAATCCTGTATTGATCCTGCCACCTCAGACAGATTCAACAGACGATCCTGATTCACTGTATGCAAGGTAAGAACGAACTGCTAAATGACGTCTTTTCTCAATATCATCTCAGAGTCACGCATACCTTAGGTAGGGAGGAACTTTGCGGCCAGTTCTTGCTCAATTTATGCTGGATGACAAATGTTGGATGCGTTACACTCACAGTAGCACCCCTGCCTCATCCTTCCGTCGATCATAAGCCTTGCGTTGACTGGAGTTTCACGACAGCGACGACAAGTGTCATTTACTTGTGTTGATCCTCAATTCTTCTCAGAACTACAATGTTTACGACTTTCGACGTTACAACATCGGACTCGTTGCCCGTCGGAAAGCCTTTCTCTTCACCGACGTCACAACCCCGCCCCAAGAGAGCTCAGGTCTCACGCGCCTGCGACTGGTGTCGTCTCACGCGGGTCAAATGCGATTCCACACGACCATGTCGAAATTGCAAGCAAGCCAAGCGAGAATGTGTAAATTCAGGCCGCGATGACTTCAAAAGCGTTGCGGCAGCAACAAGGTTGGTTTCAAGCCCAATTGCGCATAGACACAAGACTTATGAACGTTTAGAGAGGTTCAACGCTTGAGGAGCCAGGTCCAACAGCTAGAGACAAAGTTGTTAAATCCACCTACACCAGATGAGAGCTCTGGTTCTGCTATCAGACGTTCCAGAAGATTGAGGGGTGCTCGAGTGGGTGACATCCAGTACGGGCCATCATCACTCGTGTACTTCACCCAACGCCTGTCGACATTCATCAAGGCCGATGTTGACACCAGCTTCCCCCCAACCCCCAACTTCTCGGCTTCGCCACCTCCTTCAAACTGTGATCGGCTGCAGCGTCGACAGCAAGACGCGCTTCTTGATCTCTACTGGCAAGCCTACCACGCCATTTATCCTGTGCTTGAGGAAGCTAAATTTCGGGAGCACTATCACTCGCTATGGCGCGACAATACAACGAGACAAAGCTGTCCATTGGTTGACATCGTCATTGCATTATGTATCCAGTTCAGCTCTTCGTACACAACCTCTGATACGATTGTCATGCCGGATCGGCCAGGTTACGAGTTCTATCTTCGATCACAGCAAGCATTGGGCCATGCTTTCGAGTCTCCGACGCTGAAGTCAGTGCAGTGCTATTTCCTGAGCGTCGTGTACCTTTTAGCTTTCAACCAAACCAATACCGCTTACATGATGGTGCGATCAGCTACAGCCGCAGCAGAATCCATCGGCCTACAACTCTGCGACGACCACGACGATGATGTTCTTGGGGGAACATTTACTGCGAAAATAAGCCCCATGTTATGGAGATGTTTGATAACATTGGATACGCAGCTCTCCTTACATCTAGGCCGGCCTTTCGCAGTTCCGAACTCGAAACTGTACGATCAGGCAGAGCCAGAGTCTGATGAGATGGCGCAAGTTGTAGGTCCCGGATTTTCCGGTTCCCTCGATATCAACTGGCTCCGTCTACAGTTCGAGAGGAATCGGCTATTCCAGGTCGTTCGCGAGATTCACGTTGAATTGATGACGGTGATCGAAGATGTCCTTGAAGAGAACCAGTCTAACTTTTACCAACACCCATCATCACGGGAGAAATGCGCAAAATATCTCTACGAACAGTTGAAACGTCTGAAGAGCTGGGTGGAAGATGTACCAGACAGTCTCAAGACACAACGAGTGAACGGCGTGCCGTTCTCGGTCGATCGTTCACCCCTAGACCTCAGCCAAACTGACCCCCTATGGCTTCAAAGGCAACGTCTCATACTTGAACTGGATTACCATTCCTTGGTCATCATGCTCACTCGAACTTTTAACTCATTCCTACCAACACCAGCTCTCGGAACATTTAACAGCGACAATCACTGCATTTGCTGCGTCAACTCTGGCATTATGATGACAAATATTCTGCACCAGGTCATCCAAGATTCAGAGATCCTGACCGGTTGGTTCCAAGTTATCAGTTGGCAGCATACGGCAACCCTTTCCCTTGCTGGCTTCGCCTGTGGTTATCCCATTTGCCCGTTATCTCCTACAGCACGGAAGACATTGGTACGGGCGGCACGTGTCTTTAGGTTGGCCAATTCACAAGAAGGTGTGCAATTAGCCTATGGTCTTCAGTCAAAGTGTTTGGAAGTGGTCCAGTCTTTTTGCGCGAGGCTCGGTATTGTCACGCCCGCAACAACACCAACTGACAATCAGAAAAGCCCAGATGTTTTGGATGATTCACTGGATACAAGTGCCTACCAGATCATGGGCAATAGTGAGGAAGCTTTGGCTCATACGAACTTTCTCAATATACCAGATGATGTCTGGTCAGCAGATACACCTGGTGGATTGCTTTGGGGGGATCTGATGAAAGATCTAGATTCGGGGTTGGTATCGACATTTGAACATGTGGGCGTTAACGATTAAGTCAATTACTTAGACTGGGGGCAATATCAGTCAATAAAGTTGCAAGTCTATGCGTTCTCTGGCCTTGAACTGTACTGGCAGGCATTATACTTGTGAACGATTATTCGTCTCTAAGCACTAACGCTATTTAGGAACATCGCTAGCCTTTGAAGTATGGTTTGACCTGCTCTTCAGACCACTTCCAAAAGAACTCTGCCATTCCCGTGCCGCCTTCAGACTCGGGCAAAGTCCCCTTTTGTACGTCTGAGCGGATAGGCATAAAACGACCCCACGGGACAACTGGCCATGTCAGTATATGGAGACTCGCTTTGAAAGCCGACAGAACACTTACCCCAAGTACCAGACTTCTCGGTTGTGATATCCGACGAAAAGGCAGCGAATAGCTCTGTATATGCACCATAGATGGGTGGGTATGTGGTGAACACTCTTGGGTAGTACATCCACCATGGCGAAGTGCGATCAAGTTCACTGGACAAGTTACCAGGGTTCAGGGACTGGCTCATTAGTACATAGGTTTCTCCTGAGTTGGAGTAAGACATACCACGCTGATGATGCCATCATTTTTGTATTTTCGGGCGAACTCTGTGTTGTGGTAGTAATTGCCAGCCTTGCTGGTTCCGTACTTGAAAATCAGGCTGCGCGGCTCATGGTAATCAAGATTGTCACGTTCGAACCCGTCATTGGGCGATAGAACGTCTGCTGCTGAGCTAGATACCCAGATCACGCGAACAGAATCTTTAGGTGCTGATTTGGCTGTCGATTGGAGCAGAGGCGTAAGGTGCTTGGTGAACAAGAAATGGCCCAAACAATTGACTCCGAGCTGAAGTTCGTAACCCTGCACAGTTTTGGAGCCTTCTGGGGGCGTCATAACTCCGGCATTGTTGAACAAAAGATCGAGTTTCTTTTCGGCTGCGAGAAATTCCTTGGCCGAGTCTCCAATTGTAGTCAAGTCGGCAAGATCAAGCTTCATGAACTTGATGGAGCCTTTCGAGGCAGGATGCTGCTGCTTGATGCCTTCAATAGCAGCTCGTCCTTTCTCCTCGCTACGGGCAGCAGCCCAAACAGTGGCATTCTTGCTGTAAAGAACCTGTGCGATTTCACGGCCAACTCCAGTGTTTGCTCCAGTAACAATGGCTACTTTGCCTGTGAGATCAGGGACATTGGCCTCGGTAAATTGGGGCTTTGGAGGGAAAGCCTGGCTAAGGGCGTCTAGAGGCCTCGCGGGTAATGGCATTTTGGATATAAGGCAAGTTGTCGAGTTTATACTTGCAACAAAGACGATGGACGGATCAAGAACACGGCCACGGCGGCATTCATTACCTCATTGAACTACGGGCTAGCTCTCGGTAACACGGAGCAATCGACCACCCGAAAACCAATCTTGAAATTCAAATCCGTGATTACGCGGAGAAACGACATGATTCGGGG
The DNA here is from genome assembly GCA_013266165.1 of Fusarium graminum. Taxonomy (NCBI): domain Eukaryota; kingdom Fungi; phylum Ascomycota; class Sordariomycetes; order Hypocreales; family Nectriaceae; genus Fusarium; species Fusarium graminum. Next base: position 136,902 of record JAAGWP010000073.1, on the reverse strand, counting down.
ATTTCTCGAAGCTCAAAAGACATGGAAAAGTAAAAGAACCCCAGTTCAAATAAAACATGCACTTACAAAATTGAAGGTCTCACAAGAAGTGGTCAGTACCACATTTTTTCAAGTGCTTACGGCACCACCGTGGGGACTCCACAGATTGGTCGCCTCTACGCAATATCTAATGCGAGAAAACGGGGACTTGACATGCAGATAATTACGTTACCCAGGTACCTGTTTCCCTGGAACAGAGGGCCATTCTCAATGCACCAAGGGGAGATATGCCTACCGAGGAATACATGGCCTTGTTTGATATCCACACCAAGCTGAGAGCACACCTGATGCACGTGACCCGAAGAAACAATGACATGGAACCTATTGTGGATGAAGACGCTTCATCCCGTCTCTAGCCTAACCTCGTTGAGCTCACAAACCAGGCCTGCCTCAAGCTAATTGGCCGGCGTTTAGTCACCAGCCACGGATACCAGAGCCTCAGCAGCCTCATAGGAAGAAGATCTCAGTGGCTTCCAAGCTTTCGTAGGAACGATCCATGCACAACAACAAAACGTAAGCTTGCGATACCTTCACTCAGCGATTCATCAAACACAGCTTCTCAGCACCTTTCTTATCTCTTCTATCTACTTACTCTGTAGACCATATCCATCTTGGTCATTAACTAGGGACCGAATCCATCGCCCTCTCATGCCGCGGTTCGTCCACAGCAATCAATCGACCGCGGGACCTGCGCAACCAACAATCGCCGTCTACAGTCCATCGCGTTGACTGCGATTAAACCAAACGCACTCATACTAGCACGCGCGCGCAATTACCTTGGGACATGCTTTGATATCAGTGATATTCGGCGCACTCTTCCTCTTTGTCGCGATCGCATTCCATCATCTTTCGTTCACAAACTGTTGGCGCTGTTGTTTGTTTGCGCATACTCCCCCGCTGTTTGAGGCCCCTCTATAGCTGCACACTCACGCCGCTTTTACGCCAACTTTCTACTGTACAACTCTACACAGCTTGGAATTTTCGTCTTGCGATCAACACCGTCATCATGAGTACCCCTCGTAAGTCTTCTCAGCGCCCCTTGGCACAGACTCCCTTCACAACTCGGGCCTCTAAATAACAAATCACCACCAGTAACTTCTCAAGAGCTCGAGCGCTATACCGCCATCATCGATAACATCCTCGAGACGTCCGACCTCGAAACTATCTCGCGAAAGAAAATCAGGCAGGGTCTGGAGGATGCCCTTGGCGGCCAGGATTTGAGCGAACAGAAGGTATGCACATGCGGCTGACTCTGTTTTCTCGTAGCCTGCGCGACATCATACGTTCTCATATCGCCAGATCTTGCTAACTGATAGATTGTAGAACGCCATCAAGCGACTGATAGAAGCCCGTTTCGATGCTGTTTCTGGAGCCGATACCGGCGCCGACCCTCCTTCTACCGTCGACTCAGCAGCCAACGGGGTCTCTGATGTAGGCGAAACGGAGCGATCCGCGACGCCTGAACCTTCACGAAAGAAGGTTAAGCGATCACCTTCAGCCGAAGATGCAGACGCCAAACTCGCCGCCCAACTACAGGCACAGGAAAACAGTCTAGCCAGAGGACGCAAGACGCGAGGAGGCGACAAGGCGAAGCCCACCAAGAAGAAGGCAGCACCGCGCAAGAAGAGCGCCAAGAAGGTCAAGGCCGACGATGATAGCGACTTGGAGCCGGCAGATGGAGAGGTTGGCAAGAAGAGAAAGGCTGGTGGTGGCTTTCAGAAGCCTTTCAATCTGAGTGAAACTCTCTCTGAGCTTGTTGGTGAAACCCAGGTAAGTGAACTAACTGTCGTGATACTCCTTCATGACAGAATAACCAGCTCACACAACTCCAGCTATCCCGACCCCAAGTGGTCAAGAAGCTTTGGGAACACATCAAGGCGAACGACCTCCAAGATCCCAAGGACAAGCGCCAGATCATTTGCGACGACAAGATGCAAGCAGTCTTCAAGCAAGCCAGGGTGGACATGTTCCGGATGAACAAGGATATTGGAAGCCACCTCTACCCGGTCGGCGAGGAGTAAAGAGAAGAGCGACTACATCTACAGGATGATACATGGACACTCTACAAAGATTTCTATAACAGCGTTTTGGGCGCGCGACGGCGTAACCGGTATTCATGGTTTGCTCATGTTTCATTATTCCCTTTGGCGGCGATCAAACATCATATGGAAAAGGGGAGCATACCGGGTGATTTTAGTAGAGGTTTGAGTTTTTGGATGGGATAAGGCTGCTAATAGCAGGAGTCTGCTCGTAGGTCGGTTTGCTTTGGAATGGATAACGATGGCCTCAGGTTCATCAATAGCTCAGAATAGCCATAGGGCTGGGTATTATATAGGATGATCAACCAAGATTTCTAGAAACAGAGAGCGACCTTTCAACAGTGCTATAATGCATCGTCATGATATTCCGTAGGTCATCAGTGCACGCCTGACAGTGTACAGCTGAAGTTGAATTATTTCCTCAACGTCGAGCAAAGGAAAGTGTAAATATTGATCTGGATGTATTAGTGCCTTGGCAATTGCAGGTCCCTTAATAGGTGCTTGATCATGGTGAGTCTATATGAGTCAATGCTTTGTTATAGCGCTTTCACCAACCAGGATGTATATTGCCGATGACTCCCAACGTCGATTCATACTTCAGAAACCAATCAAATAGTCCAATTCCAGCACCGCCCATGTCACTAGGTTAATCTTGGGTGATATTACTCAGCCACAGATACTGGTAGAAGTGGCTCATGCAGCCACCAAGTTCCCCATGAAAGGCACTTTCCGTCACTCTTTGGGAAGTTCTGCCCCGCCATGACCTAGAGAGGGACGCCCAAATAAAAACTGGTCGACATCATCATCTGGCTTGTGAGCTATTCACTTTAGAACTTTGATCACTTACAATTCTTACCGGCAAGATAATCCCGCGAGCTTACTCAAAACCTTATCCAAGTGCTTATTTACTGTTGTCTCCAGGCATACATAGCTGTCGATCTTCACAACTCCACAACCCCTCGAAGAGCGTCATAAATACAGCTCTGTCCTTTATTTCCACCTTACCCACGTCAGCACACATTTCAGCTTTGGAAACTCAGAGCCGCTGTTATGGCTCCACCGGAAGGGGATAACAACGCTGGAGTAACAGCCTCCGACTCCCAACCCCAAGGCGACGGCCAGCGCAACAGAGGACGAGGCCGAGGAAAGGGAAACCAGAATCGACGAGGTGGCCAACGGCGCGGTCGTGGCGGCAACAATTCCAATGTTCCCGACGTGCCCGCCAACCCAGCTGCTCAAGATGTCGCAGCTGCAGCTTCCAGAGCCCATGCCATGGCTTCTGGCAAAGCAGCCGAAGCTGCAGAAGACGATGATGCCGAAGTGTGCTTCATCTGTGCCAATCCAGTTGCTCACCACTCAATCGCGCCTTGCAATCACACAACATGCCACATCTGCGGTCTGCGTATGAGAGCTCTTTATAAGACAAAGGACTGCGCACACTGTCGTGTAAGTCCCTTCTCCATTGCTTTCTGGTAGCATAGGGCTAATATTTTGTAGACCCCAGCTCCCTATGTCATCTTTACCGACGACCCCGAGAAACGCTTCGAGGATTACGCGGAAAAGGATATCACCACTACCGACAGCAATATCGGTATCAAATACACAAACGAGGACATTGTCGGCGATACAGTTCTTCTTCTACGCTACAACTGCCCCGATGCGTCGTGCGATTTCGCTGGCCTGGGTTGGCCTGATCTGCATCGTCATGTCAAATCTGCTCACCGCAAGCGCATGTGCGATTTGTGTACTCGTAACAAGAGGGTTTTCACACATGAGCATGAGCTATTCGCAGATAAGGAACTAGAGAAACATATGCGTCATGGAGACGACAAACCCGGTGCGGCAGACCAAACAGGCTTCAAGGGTCATCCGTTGTGTGGATTCTGTGGAGAGCGCTTTTACGACGACGACAAGCTGTATGAGCACTGCAGGATGAAGCACGAGCGTTGCTTTATCTGTGATAGGCGGGACTCGAGACACCCGCATTACTACCTCGACTACAACGCACTAGAAGAGCACTTTAAGAAGGACCACTACCTCTGTAAGGACCGGGAATGTATGGAGAAAAAATTCGTGGTCTTCGAGTCGGAGCTTGATTTGCAAGCTCATCAGCTAAGTGAGCATGGAGGCAAAGTGGCCGGTAGAGACGCACGAGTTGTCAACATCTCAGGATTCGATATTCGAACGCCCTACCAGCAGGAGAGAGGTGGAGGCGGAAGCGGAGGTGGAAGAGAGGAAGGTCGACGCGGAGGACGAGAAGGGCGAAGAGGCGGTAATCGAGGCCGTGACCCTAACGCGGAACCAGTCCCCGTCAGCTCAGCTCAACCCTTACGACGTGACGAGATTGCTTTCCAACGACAGATGGCTATCCATTCTGCACAGTCTGTGTCTAACCGCACTTTCGGTGGATCACTGTCTGCTGCTGCTACTCCTACACCAGCCCAAGCTTCATCACAACCCCGTGGTGGCAACTCGTCGAATGCTCCTCGCGCAAATCAGACAAACGTTGCTAATCCCATCGAGTCTGCCACTGCCCCGGACCCAGCTAATCTCAGCCCTGAAGAGCGTGCTCGGCTTGTACGACATGGTGCTGTGGTTGAGCGAGCATCCAACCTTCTCGGCAACGACAGCCAGCGAATGGCCACATTCCGGAACCAAATCTCCTCTTATCGCCAAGGCGGACTTACCGCACCCCAACTCATTGATGCGTTCTTTACGCTCTTCGCCGATACCTCGTCTAACGCACTTGGTACAATGGTACGCGAAGTTGCGGATCTCTACGAAGACAAGAACAAGGCCGATGCTCTGCGTAAGGCCTGGCAGGACTGGCGTGCTATTAACGAGGATTACCCAAGCTTACCAGGATTGAGTGGTATGCACGGCGCAACCTCGAGTTCAAGCGGCTGGGCCAATGCAGCATCTGCCAACCCAGCTGTTCCAAACGCAAAGGTTACTCAGAAATACTCGAACCGCGTCCTCAAGCTCAAGAATAGTACTAGACTTGGTGGCCCTGCACCTGTATCTTCAAGCGGGCCGTCGTCGTGGAACGCTCGTCCTGCCGTCAGTGCTCCACCATCATCTTCCTCTGCATTCCCATCCCTCCCCTCATCTGGCCGTGGCTCCTCTTCCACCTCCAACTCCAATTGGACGACTCCTACTCCCGCATCCTCGTCCTCATCCACGACCCTCAACCGTCCCCGGCCAGCTCCTCGTCCTACAGGAGACGATGCCTTCCCTGCTCTGCCCAACGCACCAAAGCCGACGACTACCATTTTTGGTTACGGTAATGGTCGTGCCGTACGACGTGACTACGGAAATCGCGAAACGGGCTTCAACTGGGGCACTGGTGGTGGGCCAAGTACACCATCTGATGAGCCCGCTGACGATGAGGCGGGTGGAAAGAAGAAGGGCGGTAAGAAGGGCAAAAAGGTCCTTGTACAGTGGGGCTAAGGCTATTCATTGGTATTATGGGTGAATAAAGCTTGTCGGAATTATCTGTACTATTCGGTTTCATCAAGGCGAAACATGTCGGCCTTTGAATTGGATGAACAAAGCGTTGTAACGAGCGAAATGAGTAATACTGGAGAAACAAACTCATATGTGTAGCAGCATACATGGTAGCGTAGGCTGTAGGAGAAACGTTCAATGCTGGCAGTCTTTTACGAGTTAGGATTCAGGTCATCTCGAATCTGACTGTATTGGCGGAGAATCTCGGATATACAGCAAAACGATGATGACGAATGATTATGATGGTCAAGTTTGACATTGCTTATATGTAAGTGACTTGTCATGGGTAAGAGTTCGTCAAGGAACCCAAAAGAGTACGGTTCGACACAACAGTAGTTTAGCAACACGAATGTCTGATAATCGTTGGGTATTCATGGCTCTTTGTTCTCACATCACATTGGCAACTCCTTTCTCAACCTCTCCATAAAAGAGGCCCCAATGTGTATTCATATGAAAAGCAATTACTTCGTACACAACATAATATACCGGTATCCGCCTTTCCTTGGCGATGGCTGAGCAAAAGTGCACAACTACCGTGTCTTAGTTGCCTGTAACAATGTTGGCCATTTATTTCCGCCACTTCATATTAAATGTCTTTGCAGCCGTACGGTCCCTTTGCCAATCTATTCACAGGTGTAATAACGGAATGATGTTTCAAAAGGACAGGCAGTTCCGCAACATTTAGATATATAATCTTTGAGGGAGCCTGCTGTTTGTGTAAAACCAAGCGTCAACTTTTCTCATCAAGACAGGTCTCTATCGCCCACAGCCTGGGTGCTATCCAGGTCACCGCAAATCAACAGCCTCTTGTACCGTACTCATTCGTAACAATTACGGCTTATGCGATAGGGCTACTCCTTCTTGAATCTTGTGGTATTGGTTCGAGTCTTCTACTAGCGCCTAGAAGCGGTGCACCATGCGCAGCACGATTTTCATCCATTTTGGTATGGCTGCCATAGCCGGAGCCTCTACTTCTTCCGAACCCTCTCCTTCTTCTAGACCTTCTACTTCTTCTGTAGCCTTGCCAGTAGCTTCCGTGGATATTCCACCTATGGTTGTGCAGGCAGAGGCACCTATTCCAGTTGCCGAGCCGATTGTCCCTGATTTTACAAGATCAACAGATATCGAAGGTGTTCTTGGGAAACTCAACGGTCTAGCTTCTGAACTATTTCTGCAAGTCGACAACTTCGGAGGCGACGGCATAAAAGTCCAAGTGATATGGGTATCTACTTACCTCGCAGTCCAGCAGCGTTAAAAGCATGCTGACCTTTCGATAGAAAGCGTATCTACAATGTCGGGACATGATCGACGGGGTTGAGCAGGCGTTCAATGGTATGAGCAGCCGGCCAGAGATCGCTTTCGAATATGCAGAGCAAAAGGGCATTTGCTCCTCGTTTGACTCGGTATGTAACGACTTTCACAACGACGTTGGTTCGTGTAAGACATGAGGGCAACTAACATTCCACCCGGCTAGTTCGGCATCGACCAATCGAAGCTCGTCACCGTGTTAGTCAAAGATGTGGATTTTATAGCCATGAATGGCTTCGCCAACCATTTCGGACAATGCTTGGCTCGATTACAGCCTGCGATGATTCGATTTATCGAACAGCTCACGGCTTACGCGCCCCATTGCGAGTTTGAAATGCTAAGGAGGAGAGACCAGCTTGAAGTGGCATACAATAGTGCTGTCAGGCTCATGGGAGACCATCACGAGGGGTCAGCAAGCATTCCTCTGCCCTTGGACTGAGGTCATGATCCTAAAGTTTTTTTTTTTCTTATTCTGCACATCGCTGCTTTTGAGCGTGGCCAGTGCTGGCGTCATCACCATTTTACAGTTCGCGCATCTTTGCCCGATGGATCAGACCTGACGGTGGCTAGAGCAGGGTTGATGGCGACAAGGCATGGATTATACGCTGGCTGCGCTCGTGAGATCAAGGGATATGTGCCCTATCTGACGGCACACAGATTTTGTTGAGAGGTAGGTAAATATGGTCAGTTTGGGTGGTGAATCAATGAGATGGTCTTTGTATCCAGTATCTACTCCGCGTATTTCCCAAGATAAACTAAGCGGTGAGAAAATACTTCATGCATTCTGATTTACTGTCTCCACGTACTCGCAGGACTTAGCTGGGTGGTGCAATATTGAAAGTATTATCATTCCCGCGTCCAATGAACCCAACGATGCGTCTCAGTTACGATCTTCGCACCCAATGAGTATGAAAATTGTGCAAGATCAGTAGAAAACCCCAGCCCACGTATTTTCCAAATGAAAGAAAGGTGATCAGAGTGAAAAGTTGGAGTTTTGTGTAACATTAGATATGTATTTCGTACCCTATAGTCTGGTACGTTAGACGGAGTGCCGGTTTAGCCCACCAATTTAAGGGAGAACGGCTGGACGGGGCGGAAGTGGGTGGGCCCCCCGGCACAGACCATCCGATCCGGGGTGAGGATAAGCGAATCCACAAAAGAAGGAGAAAAAGTTACGTTAAACGAGAAGAAGTGATGCGCATTGTTATCATAGTCCTCCGTATGTCTACTAATTCAAGAGTATTCTATGAGCTGTGATAGAATTGCAAAGAGTGGGAGTGGTGATTGTCGGCCAAGACCCAATAAATGGACTAGATTGATACATAATTACACGGATAATAAGAGTCCTTTGTGTGCTTTGCGACATCATGTCCAGTGCCTCCCTTCAACTCTTATCAACTTGAGTTGCGTGCTTGAACAATGCAAGGGAAGTGAAATATGGTGACTGCATGAAGGAGATAGTCTAATGGATCAACCCAAGATTGTCTTGAAAAAATAAGCAATCCCGTTGTTAGAAGCTTGAGGTGTCTTACTACATAGACACGCCAAGTCATCGGCCCTTGCCTAGCCATCACTGACAGTACGAACGGGTTTTATAGAAGGTATATATAACTAACATATCTTTTTCGCCAACTTGGTCAGTTAGCAAGCATAAACTATATCATGTACAATTAAACAACTTGCTGTAAACCCCAATATTATAGAAATATCCTCAAATAGGGATGGATATATCCCATCGTTATCTACAGTACCTGCTTGCAGGGGTTTTGAGCCCACAAGGAAGGTCTACAGTAAGAATTACCCAAGACACGGTCCCCATACCTTGGCTCAAGCCACACGCAACCCCTCTCTTTCCTCGCCTGTCTTCTTTCCCTTGTCCGTGCAACGGATTGCCCACACTGAGAAACGTGCCCGCCCCCGAAATGGTCGGCGACCATCCCAAGCCCGGGCAGCCAGGGCAGGGCAGAAAGAAGTCCATGTCATGCTGGGACACCCTGCCCAACCTTTCTTTCCCCCGTATTCCTTTTCTTACCTCTCATGCAATTCTTCCATCTTGAATATCAATCAACCTCCCCTTCTTCATCTCTAAAAGCGACATCTGTATCTTTATCTTTAACTCAATTCGCCAGCGAACCTAATTACGGGCTCCTCTCACTCCCCACCGCCGACTTCGCGTCCGACTCCGCCATCTCCCACGGCTTCAGCACTGTGGTGTGACTTCATTCTGCATTACGAATGAAATCTCCAGTCCCCCCTTCGATTACACATCTTTAGACAAAGAGGATAGAAACACTTGTGTATGTTTAATACTAAGCATAATAGTATTTTACCTAATCTTGCTTTACCCTTTCAGTCAACGGGTTCCATGTGATCGCCCACATCGTGAACCTTTACCGAAAATGCTGCGACGACCTCCGGGTGAGGGACGTCGACCCTTACAGCAACAGAAACTCCTTCTCGCCTTTGCTATTATCCTTCTTCCTTGGCTACAACTTGTCGATGCTCAGCAGCAGCACCGACCGGTCGACGAGCATGCTTTGCCACAACTGCAACGCCCCGGTGGCAGCAGCCAGCAGCTAGCTGACGATGCCGTCGTACGTCAATGGGCTGCCACGCCTATCGACGCGACCAAGGCAGCTCGCGAGACTGTCAAGAACATAAAGCGAGCGTCCCAGCCGAAAAACGAACCTATCCGTAAAAACCGAAAGAGAGAACACGAAAACATCATCATCCCTGACGATGCGAGCGCCCTCGCAACTTTGGCTCCGGCTCAGCCCGTAGGAGCACCAAACCCTTCACGATATCAACGGTCCAGCAGTCTTCCGGCTTCTGGGCTCGCGTCGCCGCAGATTGCGCGGAGTCTGAAGGATTGGGAAGTAGAAGACTTTGTTCTTCTGGCGACCGTCGATGGAGACCTATACGCCAACGATCGACGAACTGGAAAAGAACGTTGGCATCTCGAAGTCGACCATCCCATGGTAGAGACCAAACACCATCGCGCGCAGGAATCATCGCTTGATGAAAATTACCTACCGGTTGATCATTATGTATGGGCTGTCGAACCTAATCGCGACGGTGGAATCTACCTTTGGATTCCAGATTCCGACCAAGGCTTGATCAAAACTGGGTTTACCATGAAGAAACTAGTGGAAGAACTTGCACCTTACGCCGACGATCAATCTCCTGTGGTCTACACAGGTGATAAGAAGACAACAATGTTCACCCTCGATGCCGCCACCGGAAAGGTGCTGAAATGGTTCGGCTCTACTGGATCGCATGTCTACGAGGCAGAAAGCTGCGCCCGTCCCGATACTTTGTATGATGCGGATAGCCTGGAGTGCAGTTCTACTGGCACTATCACGATGGGCAGGACTGAGTACACTGTTGGCATCCAGCGACGCGAAGACGGTCTACCCATTGCTACTCTCAAGTATTCCGAGTGGAGTCCCAACAATTACGACAGTGACCTTTTCCAGCAACACCACGCTTCCCTCGATAAAAAGTACATCACAAGCCAGCATGATGGCAAAGTCTATGCATTCGACTACGCAAGATCCGAAAAGGCAGAGCCTCTTTTTAGTGAACACTTTGCGGCGCCTGTAGCGCGAGTCTTTGATGTGTGCCGACCAGGAGATGCCGCACTCGAAAGCAACCCTGACCTAGTTGTTTTGCCCCAGCCACCAATGCCAGCACAAGACGAGACACACGACAGAATGCGTAGTAACAGTATCTTCCTCAACCAGACCCGCACAGGTGACTGGTACGTCATGTCTGGACGATCGTATCCTCTCATCATACATGCCCCTATCGCTCAAATATCTCGCCCAGATTGGTGGGACATTGCACCAGCTTGGGACACTATCAATCAGACCAAGCTGTCAAAGGCCTTGGTGGGCACACATTTCCTCGACAATGACAACAAAAGAGGGCCACACACTCCCAGCTTGCCTGCCGGTTCAATCGAGGCACCCAAGGTGTATGATGTGTACAATGACGATGAGGAGATTGAGAACAACTCCGAGCCTCATATGGAACTGGGATACCCAGAAGAGCCTACCATCTTCACCAACATCAAGTCGATACCTCACAGAGCCGCTCAAAGTATTCAGGATTTCATCACCAACCCTGTTGTGATTATCATATTCATCACAATATTGTACATGAATGAGAAGAACATCCGCCAACATCTGAAGCGGGGAAAGCGCAGGGGCTTTTGGAACGAGTTCCAAAATATCCTGGGCTTTACGGAGGCCAATCCGTTCGAGGAAGATGTTGACGACGGTGAAAGCACCGATGCTGAGGGCAACCTCGACAACGCGCCTGAACCAATCACTGGGGAATCAAAGGCTGAGGTAATGGATGAGAAGCTCAAGCAAGAAACCAGAGACCCTCCAGTACCTGCCCCTGGATCGTCCAAGTTGGAACCCGACGTGATTCCACAGGAACCTCTGAAAGAGCTGGACCCAAGTGACAGAGAGGCAACTCCCAAACCCAAGAAACCATCAACTGACCCCAGCACTTCTCAAAGCCAAGCCAAGACTGCACCAAACGACGGCAACCAAAATGGTGCACCTCCAGAGAAAAAGAAGAAGGCCCATAGAGGTCGACGCGGAGGTGTTAAGCATCGAAAGGGACGTAACCAAGACACTTCTCAGTCTCGTGGTGATGATCCTGTCATGGGTACCGTCGAGGACGCTGTCAATAACGCCAAGAAACTAGGTGAAAGGCCCAGCCTTGAGCCCGATGTGATGACCATACACGACGATATGCAATCTGTGACAGGTTCCACCATTCGCATGGGAAACATTGAAGTGAACACGGATGAGCAGCTGGGTACGGGTAGTAACGGTACCTTGGTGTTTGCTGGCAAATTTGACGGCAGAGCGGTGGCTGTTAAGCGCATGCTGATACAGTTTTATGACATCGCTTCTCAAGAGACCAAGCTTCTGCGAGAAAGTGATGATCATCCAAATGGTAAGTTTGACGAATGATTGCAAAGAAAACCCCTAACGATTCTAGTTATTCGATATTACTCGCAGCAAATCCGCGACGGATTCCTCTATATTGCTTTGGAGCGCTGCGCTGCATCTTTGGCCGACGTTGTCGAGAGGCCCAATCATTTCCGCGAACTTGCCAACGCAGGCCGACAAGATTTGCCCAACATCCTATACCAGATCACCAACGGTGTGATGCATTTGCACTTCCTCCGAATCGTTCATCGTGATCTCAAGCCCCAGAACATTCTCGTCAACATGGGTAAGGATGGCAAGCCAAGAATGCTGGTATCTGATTTTGGACTTTGCAAGAAGTTAGAAGATACTCAGTCCTCTTTTGGTGCTACTACTGGCCGTGCAGCTGGAACATCCGGTTGGCGTGCCCCTGAGCTCCTACTTGGGGATGACGGTGCTCCCATGACTGAGCTTGATACGCAAAGTGGCTCTGGCTCGGTTGTGGACGACAGCATTTCTCGACGAGCCACGCGTCGTATTGACATCTTCTCTCTCGGATTGGTCTTCTTCTATGTCTTGACCAATGGATCTCACCCCTTTGACTGCGGCGATCGCTATATGCGAGAAGTGAACATTCGCAATGGGCGGTACAACCTGGATCCCCTCGATTCTCTCGGCGACTTTGCATATGAGGCCAAAAATCTCATCGCGTCTATGCTGGAGCAACGCCCAATTGATCGCCCACATGCTGCAGAAGTTATGGCTCACCCCTTCTTTTGGTCGCCCAAGAAGAGGCTTGCATTCCTGTGCGATGTGTCAGATCATTTTGAGAAGGAGCCTAGGGATCCGCCTTCGCCAGCATTGGCTGAGCTTGAGAAGCATGCGGAGGAGGTGATTAGTCATGACTTCCTGAAAAGTCTTCCCCGAGACTTCGTTGACTCTCTTGGAAAGCAACGCAAATACACTGGAACACGCCTCCTTGACTTACTTCGAGCATTGCGTAATAAGAGGAATCACTATGAGGACATGTCGGATGCTCTCAAGCGAACTGTCGGAGCCCTGCCCGATGGTTACCTTGCATTTTGGACTGTACGGTTCCCAATGCTATTGCTGACCTGTTGGAATGTTATATGGTCTCTCCGTTGTGATCAGACGGACCGTTTCCGCGAATATTACTTGCCCGCACCTCTTTGAGCTTGGGATATATTGGATATATTTAGTTATATCTACTTGGAAACAGAATTTTGAATATATTTCTGTGCACTTATCATACTCACTTCACAATTAGTTGACCGTGCTTGTTGACAACAAAAAAGCTTCCCAACGTCTTCATCTATATGCCCTCGGGGATTGACATCCAAGTCTGTAAAGCAATAAAGAGGACTCCTGTGTACAAAATTCTGGCATTTCGCTGATAACTTTTAAATAATCATTTCTGTGACGTTGAGACAAGATGTCTATTCTATGGCAAAACAGTGTTCTTTATCTTGGAGTTTTTAATTATGTATACCACATGCAAAAACCTAGTTGTCTTGGTATTTATTCACGTCTAGAGTTACTAGATTTGTCAAGGCATTGCTGCCACCCGAGGGAAATTGTTGAACAGTGCAACAGTCCAATCAACAATTTAAAAGATATCACCAAGAACCAAACGAGATGGACGAAAATAGATTACTCCAGAAAATGCTTTTTAGAGAGTCCAAGTGACTGGACCTATCCTTCTGTAACATGACAAAGAATTTCATTACGTGACCCCTCGCCCTGACCAGTTTTCTACCGAGATACAAGCAAATCACTCTCATGCAAATGCAGTGAAGCCCTCTATGCGAGCACCTCCTCACTCTCTTCTAGAACCTCCTCCACAATCTCCTCGATCACCCGGTCCTCCTCTGATGTTGTACCCACCAAAGACTTTGTGTATGCCTCTAGCAAAGGAGCATGAGGATCCTTTGGTAGACCGAGCACCTCACGCTCTTCCAGCGTGTCGGCCTCCATAGACTCACGCCACGAGTGCCACTCCTCGAGCATGCGGCGGCGAGCTTCAACCACGGCCAAATCAGCAGAGGCACCACGGTCGGCATCTTCTTGCTCGAAGACGCGGCTGTATTCTCGAAGGTTCTTGCGGACAGCCTTCTGCTCTTCCTTGGTGAGCAGAGTGGCGGGTCGAGGACGCCACGAGAACTGCTTGAACTTCTCGAGGGGCTCTTCTCGTAGGGCCTCACCCTTGAAATCGTAGATGTGATAACCGTTTTCCATCTGATATCAGTTAGTACAAAGCTCTTGTGAATGCGACATATGTGACTTACCGAGTGCTTCCAAGCAGAAGCCCAAGAGGCGACGAAGCGACCCGAAGGATCCCACTCGACATCTGTGACACCGTAGTGGTCGGCGGTGTTCATGGCCTGAAGATTGGCAGTGAGGTCCTTCTCAGCCTCGGGCTTCTCGCCCTCAAAGTCGAGGTCGAAGAAGTCAAGATCAGAGCTCTGCTGGTTGGCGATAGTAGCAATGACGACAAAACGACCACGAGGTGACCAGTAGATAGCGTTGCTGTTCTTCTTGTCGAGAGTTCGCAGGTGCTTGAAGTTACCCACTTGTTGACCCTTCTTAGCCTTCTCGGGGCAGAAGAATGAGACAGCGGTCTTAGGGGGGACGGCAGTAACGCCGACGGGCTCGGTTGTGGAGATAATGGCGAATCTGTCACCCTTGGGCTCCCAGGCGAAGTTGATGACAGTGTCCTTGATGGTGTCAACAACCTCAACAGGAACACCCTTCTCCTTGACGCGGAAGATCTCAAGTGTGGTGGCCTGAGACTTCTTGGACTTGGAGTGACGGTCGACCTTGACACAGATGTAGGCAGCGTCGGATTGCCAGTGGAGCTTGGCATCACTGACACTGAAGAGGTTCAGAGATCGAACGACCTGTTTTGAGGGAACGCTCATCAATCCGACCTTGGCGGGGTTGCTGCCGATTTCGGGAGTCCAGTAGCAGAAGAGCTGCTCGTATTCCTTGACACCATCACGCTTGGGAGTGGCAGGAGCCCAGTCGAAGTCCACAACACCATCAATCTTGATAGAGGTCTTGTCGAGAAGGTTCATGCGGGGCAGCTCGTAGACGGAGATGGACTGACCCGGGTTGAGACGGGCAACATACTTGTCGTCGGCGGACCACTTGAAAGCAGGCCACTGCATCTTAGGCGGGGGCTTACCATCCTCCACCTTCGGGGGTTCGAGGTTAGCGAAAGATCGGATAGGAGTGCAGGTAGCGATATCCCAGATAACGTAGTTCTTGCCGTGGTCGTCGATGGAGAGAGCGGGGTGGCCCTCATCGGGGATGGAGATGGGGCGGTTGGACCATGTGACGATGTACTTCTCGCCGGGAGAGAAAGCGACGAGGTTCACAAAGGGGTGAGCGAATCGTGCTTGTCGTGCCCATGAAGGACCTCCCCAGAGCTGAACACCTTGAGCGTGAACAGATGTAAGGAATGTACCGAGAGGAGACCACTGAACAAAGGTCTCAGTCCAGTGTTGTCGCTCGACAATGTTCTCAGGCTGATCCTTCTCGTTGTTCCAGTAAACACCAACGTTCTCGTCGCGGAACATAACGAACTGATCACGGCCGCGGCCTGAGGGGTCCTTGAGGAACCATCGCTGATGCTCCTTCTCGGTAAAGTCGTCGATTTGAGGGGGTTGGTAGGTCTCGTCTACACGACCTTCTCGTCCATATCGTTCGATGTCGGTAAACTTGTTGACGCGGAGAGTGTGCTTCTTGTCGAGGGGGGTGAGGTCGAGCTGGCGGGTAGCAGCGGCGGCCTCGGCGGGTGAGGAGTATTCGACAAAAGCGAACCTTGACAGGGGGATCAGTTCCAAGCTCTTGATGCTTCTTAAAAGCCATGTTTAGCACCTACCGAAGAGACTTTCCGTCGTCGCCCATGGGCATGTGAACCGAGTCCTCTCGTGCCTTGCCAACAGTGTTGAGCTTCTTCAACAAGAACTTGACAAGCTTGGGCTTCTGCTCCTCTGTGACCTGGGGCAGGCCGTCGATGACGACGAAGCTGTCATAACCCTGCTCCAGTGAAACTTCAAATCGCTCTCGCAGATCGGAGATATCAATATCATCCTCGTTGAACTCGTCGTCATCAAGGTCGGCCTCGCGGAGGTGGTCGAATGAAGGCGCCATGATGGGCGATATTTGTTGTTGGAGGGGTGCAAGAAAAAATGCCCCGCTCTCACTTGTTTCTGGATGGTTTTTTCGAGGGTTTTTGGAGGGTTCGGCTACCGAGCACAAGGTTTGCGAAAATGATCTGTTTCGCGCGTGAGATCTGACCTGTGGGAGTCACGCAATAGTTGGTCTAAAACCGCGGGGAACGTCGCTCGGGAACGTGCGGAATCTCGATGTTGCGGTGGCCAACCTAGAGCAGTACAAATTTGGTGTTCTGCTTGACTTTGCGTTGAAAGTGTGCGCGATGCGGAGAAATGATATCCCATACTCCTGACCAAAGCGTGTAACTCACCGCGGGGCAAGTCACGTGGGCGCTTTATGGCGGTGGAGGGGCTGTCGGTTTGCTTTGCTTAGCTGAGAGCTCCAGAAAAAAAGGCTGCAACGTCTACCCCAAGGCTGAAGCATATTGACGTTGACGACGACGATAACCTCTTACGTTTTTATAGGTTTCGCCGTATCCACAGTCAAATTGTTGGCCCGCTATGGTATGTTTTATCTTTGCTGAAGTTGCTTGTTTTCCGATACTTGACAACATCTACAGAGAACAACATATGCTAACATTTGCCCCTCTTAGTCTTTCCAACCAACCCAAATTTTTGAGGAGGGCACCACCGAGGAGAAGGGTGAGAATGCGCGTCTCTCTGCTTTTGTCGGTGCCATTGCCGTTGGTGACCTCGTGAAGAGCACTCTCGGTCCCAAGGGTATGGACAAGATCCTACAGTCAGCGTATGTAGAGTCCATGTTGCGGTCGACAACCCCCCCCCCTTTTAACACGATGCCAGGTCCACTGCCGAAATTATGGTTACCAACGACGGTGCCACCATTCTTAAGTCGATCGCCCTCGATAACGCCGCCGCCAAGGTCCTTGTCAACATTTCCAAGGTTCAGGATGACGAAGTCGGTGACGGTACTACCTCAGTTACTGTTCTCGCTGCCGAGCTGTTGAGAGAGGCGGAGAAGCTGGTTGACAAGAAGATCCACCCCCAGACTATCATTGAGGGTTACAGGATAGCTAGCCAGGCTGCATTAAAGGCGTTGGAGGGATCAGCCGTCGACCACAGCAAGAATCCCGAGGCTTTCCGAAAAGACCTGCTCGCCATTGCCCGAACAACACTCAGCTCCAAGGTTCTCGCCCAAGACCGTGATCAATTCGCCGAACTTGCCGTCGATGCCGTCCTCCGTCTTAAGTCCTCCGACCTCAACCATATTCAGATTATCAAGAAGGCCGGAGGCAAGCTCAGCGACTCCTATCTTGATGAGGGTTTCATTCTTGACAAGAAGATTGGTGTCAACCAGCCCAAGCGACTAGAGAAAGCCAAGATTCTGGTGGCCAACACCTCCATGGATACCGACAAGGTAAAGATCTTTGGCGCCCGTGTCAAGGTCGGTTCGACAAGCAAGCTTGCCGAGCTCGAGAAGGCCGAGAAGGAGAAGATGAAGGCCAAGGTGGAGAAGATCAAGGCGCACGGCATCAACTGCTTCATCAACCGACAACTCATTTATAACTGGCCCGAGCAGCTGTTTACCGATGCCGGTATCATGTCTATCGAACACGCCGATTTTGATGGTATTGAGCGTCTGGCTCTTGTCACTGGCGGTGAGATCGCCTCCACATTCGACCATCCCGAGCAAGTCAAGCTTGGTCACTGTGATGTGATTGAGGAAGTTATCATTGGCGAGGACACTCTCATCAAGTTCTCTGGTGTGTCAGGAGGAGAGGCTTGCACAATCGTTCTCCGAGGTGCCACAGAACAGCTTCTCGATGAGGCTGAGAGAAGTCTGCACGACGCTCTTGCCGTCCTATCCCAGACTGTTAAGGAGCCCCGAACTACCCTTGGTGGTGGTTGTGCCGAGATGCTTATGGCTAAGGCAGTTGAGGGTGCTGCTACCCGAGTTGAGGGTAAGCGACAATTGGCTGTGCAAAGCTTCGCTGTTGCCCTTCGACAGCTACCCACTATTCTGGCCGACAACGCTGGTCTCGACTCTGGAGACCTCGTTGCTAGGCTGCGAAAGGCTCTCTATGATGGCCTCACAACTTACGGTTTGGATCTGATGACCCCTGGCGGTGGTATCACTGACATGCGGGAACTCGGTGTTATTGAGAGCTACAAGCTGAAGAAGGCTGTCGTGTCCTCGGCCAGCGAGGCCGCAGAGGTAAGCATTTATTTTTAACTGTTTAAAAACGCATCCTAACATTTTTACTAGCTTCTTCTCCGAGTGGACGATATCATTCGGGCAGCTCCTCGTCGACGAGAGCGTATGTAAGGCTGGGCTCAGGTAGCTAGCGAGGACGAGTCAATGTGCATAAACCATGATGATCTGTAATGATACCATAGATGTGGCGGCATGGAAATGCAAAAAAGGACCATCGTGGGCCAACCTTGCCTTCAAATCAAATCAAGTTCCCAAGTCTGTGATATGAACGTGAAGTGTTATGACAGTGCCAGCAACTGGCAGCTGGCAACTGACAGCCCCTATTTCGATGCAGTGCTTTGCCATTGTCATCTGAAGCTGGCACTGGCAAGGCTTTAATTAGCATCGCCTATTGTTCAACTATTGTTCAATCTTACTGCCTGTTTGCATACATAGAAAGCTCACTTCTTCATCCCCGCATGCCTCTTTTGACCGTATACTTTCACCCTTACTTCTCATCACCAACATCGCACTTCAGACTTCGTTCTTACAACGCACCCCTACTGTGTGATATTATCTCTCTTCAAACTATCGTCACATTTACGAGTTTTTCAACCACCTCTTTAACCTCTTTCCGGCTGGTTCACCCATCACGGTGAATTGCTGCCACTATGGGGCAACCCAAGATACCCGATTTCTTTCCATCTTCATCACCTTCCAGGCGACGAACCAAGATGCATCGAAATTCACCGACTCGCAAGCTCAAGCCAAAGACCTCACAAACCTCATCACTGCCCTCTATTCCTTCAACCCCCATTTCCGAGACCATGTCCTCTCAACTGACAAAGAAACGTCCCCACGAGGGAGGCAACGAGCGCATTCTCGAAACACCCTCTCACCCAAACAAAAGATTCGCAAAGAGCAGTCAAGGGCAGCGAATCCCTACCAGAGCGACCGAACTAGCATGCGGTAGCTCTCCTCATACGCCGTTGGATATCTCATCTGGCGAAAGCTCTGATTCCGACTGCCAGATCCAGAGAGTCGAATCATCACCAAACCGAAAGCGCAAGCTTGTCGCTGCTAGCCCACGAGCTCGTCCTGCCAAGAAAACAAAGGTTGAGCAACCCTCTCCCATTCAACGGGGCTATGCTTCTATCAAAGCATCTGCGCTCGCTCCCGACACAGAACCATCCAAGGCAAAGGAATCAGCCGCACGTCGACGCCGAACAGCTTCTGTGCCTCCTAGCGTATCTCTACCTACTCTCACTCCGAGTCCTGCAGTCCTAGGCCGCAGCAGCTCCGTACCACCTAAGAGCGCACCCGCCAAAGCAAACAACATGACGCAGAATAAATCCGGTTCTCAGAAGGACGCTACCCCTCAGAAGAACACTACCCCCCAGAAGAACACCATTGCCGAGAGACACACCACTCCTCAGAACAATAATGAGAATGAGTCCGACTGTTTTATCGAAGAAGTCTCGCCTTCTCCCAAGAGACGCCAGCAACTCGAACAGCAGAAGGC
The DNA here is from genome assembly GCA_013266165.1 of Fusarium graminum. NCBI lineage: Eukaryota > Fungi > Ascomycota > Sordariomycetes > Hypocreales > Nectriaceae > Fusarium > Fusarium graminum. The sequence goes on along the minus strand of JAAGWP010000073.1, from coordinate 117,187 downwards.
AAACATCAAGCGTCGACGAGTAGGTGACTCGGTTGACACTCCTGTTCTTCTCGATGCAGACCACACAGACGAGCTTATTGAATCAGACCTTGAGATCGTCAAAGTTCAGCTTTCCCCAAAGAGACGAGCTGCAGCTATACGTGCCTTGCCTGGCAATAACACTAGTGGCCAAGACTCTCAAGCTCAGCGATCTCGAAAGATCGCAACCCCACCGAAGCTTGAGTCTCCTTCAAAACTTGAGCCTCCTGCCAAGCTTCAAGCGCCTGCAAAGCTTCTGTCTCCTACAAAGCAGAAACCTGTGTCGCCCACTTCTACTGCCTCACACTCGCCGACTCCATCCCGAGTTGCGCAGAGCCCTCACATCGATCTCACCCTAGAGTTATCCTCTGATAGCTGTGATTCTTCGGACGAGGAGTTTATCACCTCCCACACACAGCCAACCTTGCCTACCCCAGTACAGAATGCTTCTTATACCCAGAATGAGCGACCGAAGCAGCCTCAGAATACCCCAAAAGGTGGCCGTGATGATGGCCTTGACTCTTTAATAGACTGGTGCGACAAGGTTTTGGCCGAGATTAAGGAACAAGAGTCATTTTCGGCTGGTGAAAGCACTGAGTCTTCCGCCAAACCGGAAAGCGGTTCATTACCCAGAAAACTATTTCCTACTAAAAAATACGAGTCTGCAGACGACTACAGTGATGATGGATTCCAGGGACTCTCCGATCGCAGCGACAACGATTCTGACTTCAGGTCATCGCCGCCTGTGTCATACCAGCTCCCAGAGGAAGATGAAGTACCAGGAAGCATGAAGACTCATCCTTCCAGCTCAGTTTCCAAACTTCAAAGATGCCTTCCATCGTCTCCGAATAAGAGTGTTGGGTCTCCTGACTACGACCACACATTCTCAACCGCACCCGAACTCCCATACGACGATTCTCCTATAAGGAGAGTCAAGCTTGAATCTCATAATGATGACGAATTAAGTTCCATCAAACAGGAGAGCAGCCAGGTGCACCTTTCATCGCCAGCTTATAGACTTCAACCAGTCTACAGTGGCAAGAAGCTTCCTCCAACCCACACTCCCGGAACACCATCACCTTACCGACCCCATCATCGAGATGCGCTCATCGGCCTCAAAAGTATCCTCAAACGATCTGGCGGGCATAGAGATCACGACACTGATAATGAGACTGAGTACTCCCCCTTTCCTGACATCTCTCCACTCTCAGGCGATGAGTACATTGTCTCATCGCCCAGCGAGCGAGTTCAACGTACCAAAGAGCAAACCAAGGTGGCTCGACCTTCTGAAAGCACAGCCTCCTAGAATGAGTCTGGCATAAGAAACAAACCTAGAACACCGCCACCCTCCACTGTTAATGCCAGCAAACCAAAGACATTGGCAGATCTTCGATCGAAGAACTGGCTATCGCCTCAACCTAAGATCATCAATCGACCTGCCACCCCTGTTCCGAAAGGATCTCAATGGCTTCAACAGAGTAAGTGATGCATCTGTATCTCAAGAATATTGTACTGATTTGACCACAGAGAAAGAGATGACACCTCTGACGGCTATTGTAGACGACGTTGCTACAAACGACGCGGCCTCTAGCCAAGGAACACCTACGAAGCCCCCGTCCAGGCGGCCAGTCCGTACCATTCAACAGCCTTCCAAAACGAAGAAATATTACTCAACAGACGTGGAAGAGTCTGAAGATGAACTACAGAAGAGATACGAAGAGCAACAGTTGAAGCCTATCAAGAACAGTAACTGGGTCAAGCCCACAGCTAAAGAGATCAAGCCTCAAGTTATTCGAGATAGTGTTTCGGAGCACGCGATCAAGTCTACAGTCGCCCTTTTCAAGAAGAAAATGGACGCTGACGAGAGTTTCTGTTCCATAAACTCTAATCATAACCAAAAGTACTGCTGGGACGTTGACTGGAGCATTCCCGCATCTCTGAGTGAACGAGAGTCACACGCCGTGGCCGCAGAACTGGACCATAGGGGAATCAAGACCGACAGACAATACAGCAACTTCTGGTATAACTTGACAATGAAGTGCTCCAAGCTACTCGGCTCACCTGTCCCGCTCTTCACAGCAAAGAAGAAGGCGCTCGACACCTTTGTTGAGGAAGCCACGCGAAATCACGAGTTCAGATCACGAGGCAAAGGCCTCAAAGTCAGAAAGGCACTAAGAAAAAAGCTCAAGAAGCGCGAGAAGAAGAACAAACTACCTCAAGGAGTTGAGGCATTTCTTATTCCAGGCGATACAGACCAAGAGAGCGACTCAGAAGACTCTGACACTGAAGATGATCTTATTGGAAAGATGCACGCAGAAACAGAGAAGCAGAAAAAGATATCCAAAAGAGGAACAAGCTGTGGTCGAAGGAAGAAGTGATCGACGTCGATGAGATCGAGAACAATGGATCAATTGCTATGGACGATGTAATAAGCACGAATGGATGAAGTCACAGGGATGCAAGCCTCACGCAAAGGCAGAGCGGCTTATAATAGAACGCGAAATTACTTTATTTTGGTCGAGTGACAGTGGGCGAAGAAGTACCATCATTCGATGCCTCTCCAAGATCACGAGACTTGCGATAAGCTGTACTGATCTTGGACAAATTTAAAGAGATTCTAATCAACTCGTATAAACTTGGGTGAATTCTGATGAATATTTTTGACCTGTCTCTTTGCCGTGACTCTGAACAAAAGTGTAATATTGAGGTGCAGGCTGAACCTCAAAGTTGTGAGACTTGATTGGTCCTACTTGTTCACTAGCCGCGTGTGTGCGGCCGAGATTAACAGACAGGGGCCTGTAGCGCTCGGCACTGTAGACGCAGGCTCTTCCAGGTGGTCTTACACAGTTGTTTGGGTGGACACACAGTGCAAGCCCTTGTACTGGCTTGACCCGATAAGGCCATGTCCACACCCATGCGCATCCACAACAACAACAAAATAGCACAAAGGTCACGTCCAGGCTATTTTTGTATGATGAGCTACAAGCATGTTATCTTTGGACAGTGGGATCATCCCCTTGATGTCCTCGTCTTTCATCGTCTCGTCTCGTTTGGGGATCGTCATCCACTTCCCGGTTTAACTTGATTACTTGCTTGACCTTGCTTTGACCTGCACTTGCTTGAACTTTCTACTCGTTGCTTCACTCGTTTTCTTTCCTCTCCTTGTCATCTCTTCGTTTCCTTATTGTCTCTTCAAACACCATATCGATCTTTCGTCTTTTTCATATTATCCCGAATCCCTAAACTTTAACCTACCTAATCCCCCTTTGTTTTGGAGGCCACTTCTTTCTACTCCGTACTCCGCGCTTAATTTTGGGTATTCCCTCGTCATCCCGGCATCGACCGCTTACCCTGTCCGGGGTTGCAAAATCTTGTTCTCCTCTTTGGCCGTTTCCCAGTGGGAATAGAAGCGTCTGTTGCTCTTTAAACAACTCAACCAAGTCTATCGTTGATCGATCGAACTCATACCGTTCTTACCACCACATCACCAAGAAAAACAACCTTCAATTTCGACCCCCGTTTCTCCTTAATACGCTCGCTATTGTATCCCTTTTTTGTTCCAGACTTCTTAAGCCCTGCTTCTTTTGACCCGGTCATTTGGAAATTGAGCAAAACCCCGGCAATCTTGAAACGCCTCCAACCAGCCCCAATATTCAGTGCATAACAACAACAGCGGTTACCGCCAATCCGACAAAGCGAAGCACAGACGGTTCTGGCAGAACGATACAATTGAACGATACAGGAGCGAAACCGCCTCATCCGAATAACGACAACGTTACCAGCCGCGATCTCGAGCCAATTCAGTAAACGCTAAAAGCATAACACATTGACCCAGAAGAATTGTTTGCAAGCCCACGGGCGAGTTGACAGAGTCCTCTCGTCCATTCGTCTTATCACCCCCCGAGCGATGCGACAATGATGCGCACTCTTGATACCGGCAGTGTTCTCCCCAGTCCCGACTCTCCCCCCGGGATGACCACCTCAAAAAGCTCCAAGACCTCCTCTTTCCAGTCTTTCGACAGTGACGATGGCAGCGTTCTGGCTGACATCGGTCATTTCGAAGAGATTGGCCTTGATGATGATACCGTCACCCTCAAAAGCCCTTCCAAAATCGACGTTCGCCCCAGCTTAACCAAGAAACCTTCAAGCCGAACTCTTGCAGCGGGCAAAACTGCTTCCAAAGCTCGACCACCATTCCCTACTTTGGAGACCAACGTTTATACCTCCAACCCTCGAAGCACCAGTTTGAGCGCTTTGACAGAGCCACATTCGGCCACGCGATCAAAGACTCTGACCAGCCCTTCCTCAGCCTCTCTTTCATTTCGACGACATCGAAGTCCGAGCCCTGCTTCTTCGCTCAACCCAAGGGATCCGAGAGGTCCAAGTCTACCTCAGAAGCCACGCCGGGGCAGCTGGCAATCCGGCCGCGATCGCAAGTCTTTTACCGACCTGGAGCGAGAATGTGACGAAGACGATGGAGACGATATTCCCGATGGCATGTTTCTGGATAACGTGCCCCTCTCTCCACGACCTATGCAGGAGCGAACCCCCAGCCGACCCTCTTCTGCGTCGCCCTCCCCTAATCGGTCCAAAGAACGTGTTAGAAGTGTCGGGAATGGAACACCTGCAATCGCACAGGCTCAAGGCTCTCTACGATCTCCAACCTGGAAGACCGATCAGAATCCTCGCAGCCCTCTAAAGGCCAGAGCGCACAGCTGGAACGCCGCGTTGGCGGAACTGAATGCCGAAGCTAAGACTCTGACAGAGAAGCTCGAGGAGCACGCCGATGAGCTGATAGAGGAACAAGCCAAGCGTCCCGCTGGACAGCGCCCAAACACATGGACTGCATCCAGAAGATCGGTCGACACGTACGACAGGAAGCAGCGTGTCAAATCGACCCCCGAGCTGCCACCCCTTCGCAAGACCAACATCATGATTGACCCTCTCCCTGTTTCCAAGGAGAAGGAAGCTGTATTGAGCCGGACGCGTCCATCATGGCTGCCACCCAAGGACCCAGCCGAGGAGCGCCGACATCTGAAGGAGTATCAGAAGATGATGGCTGCGAGTGCCAAGGCTGAGGAGCGACGCGAAGCCTCACGCAGGGCCAAGATCGAGGGACGAGATAGCACAGCGGATAACCTGATGCAAATATGGGAGAGAGATGTGATCCCACGATGGAACGATGCTATTCGTGAGCGTCGGACCAGAGAACTCTGGTGGAAGGGTATTGCACCTCGAAGCCGAGGAGTCATCTGGGGGCGAGCAATCGGCAACGAGCTTGGTTTGTCGGAAGCATCATTCAAGGCGGCTCTTGCTAGAGCTCAAGAAATTGAAGCTCGAGTCAAGGATGATAAGGGCGACCCAGAGGATGTCAGAAGGGCAAGATGGCTCCAAGAAATTCGGAAAGACGCTGCACAGAACACCTGGCAGGACCTCCGAATTTTTGAGGTTGAAGGACCGCTGCACCAGAGTCTTGTTGATGTATTGAGCGCGTATGCAATGTACAGGAGCGACATTGGCTATGTCCGGGGCTGCAACGTAAGTATAGCCATCCACCTTGTGCTACCTAGATGCTAACCAAGTCCGTCAGACAATCGCTGCCTTGCTGCTCCTTAACTTACCCGATGCCGCGACCGCATTCGTCGCACTCGCTAATGTGCTTAATCGCCCGTTGCCTCTATCATTTTATACTGGAGACCCAGGCGCTCAAGCTTCCGCATTCAACCTAGTGATGCAGACGCTTTCGCTCAAGTCTGCGCCGCTTCACGCACATCTTACCAAGAAGATCAAGCCTGCCGATTTGGAGCAGTCGCTATCAACGATTTTGACGGCCTTGTTTACACAGCACCTGGCTATTGATGAAGCAGCTCGGTTATGGGATGTATACGTCTTTGAAGGAGACGCTCTCTTGATCCGTGCTGCCGTTGCACTTCTTCTCAGCAGAGAAATGACGCTCCTCGGTGCCAAGACAGCCGATGAAGTCAAGGCGATACTTGCTGAAAGAAACGCCAAGGTCTCTGCAGCTAGAGTTGCTGGAGAAGTTGGCGCCGAGGACAAGTTCATGATCTCAGTCCGTGAGGCAGGAAAAGCTTAGGCGTTTTGATCGGGCCATCATTTGGAAAGGCTCTTGGGGCTTAATTTACAAGCTGTATATTTGGTATAGACGGGGAGAACATATTTGCTCCATTTCAACGGCGTTTATCAAATGGCTGCGTGGGCAACTCGACAGGATGTGGAAGGAACGTTTACGAAATGTCTGGAGAGGATATAGAGCGGTGTTTTTATCTTCGTAATAACCGTTGACCTTCATTGGAAGACGAGATTTTGAATCAACATATTTGATGATCATTTGAACTGGCTTGTGACGTGACCAAGAAATGACCGCACAGTAGATTGATTTTTGCGTCTAAGGAAGCTAGCCTAATTATGAAATAAACCAAGGCTTCAGGTTTTTAGCTGTTGAAGCGGAGTTGTACGTCAAATGGAAGATTACGTACAAGCAAAGACAAATTGCTGTTGTCATACCTTCATCTATGTAGCACTTTCGAGTCATGGAAGTTTCTTCATTCAAGTAAATGTGATATCGTCGGTGTCATTCATACCTATTCACGGTTTGTCATTTTGGTATAAGCAAACGATCACCAACAAACATTCGTGAAGTACGAAATGTAACACCATTTGGCGTGCTACACTACTTGATACCCAAGAAAACACGGAGCACATTAACCCGTTAAGAGGAAGCATTTAGCTCATCAAAAACTGGTTATCGTTTACTTTGGGATAGATAAAAACCAGCTCCTTGATGATTTTCTTGATGTATAGGGTAACCAACTCGTCAATGACTTGCTTTGTTCTTGATAATAAATCTCACGCAAAGTTAATTAGGCAACGGTCATCAAGTATTAACACACTCCGGTGAAACTCCACCAACTTATGGCACAATCATTGTACGATGCCCTTTCCACATTGCTTGTCCAAGTCAGCGCTCATGCTGAAAGACGCGAAGCAGTGGGACTGGTGATGCACGTGATCACTGCCAACTTCTGACCCCTCACCACTTATCGCGAAAACAATGAGAGCAGACAAAAACATCCAAACACCACCGTCCCAGTCATTCTCTCCACCCACTTACACCACCAGAAACCCCAAGCGGGCGACGCGTCCCTCAGTATGCCGTCCGGATATAAGCACGGCGACACGCCCAAGAAGGCCATGGTTCGAGGCACCATCTCGTACCTCGAGTCTCAGGGCCTGCCAGTCAACAAGTCTGCCATCTTCCGGCACTTTGACCTGTCGCGGTCGCAGGGTTACGCCGCGCTCAGCGTCCCCGCGTCTAAGCGCAATGATCCCGAGTGGGAGGAGACGCGCGGGAGACCGCTCAAAATTTCCGAGGAGGATCAGCAAAAGATGGAGAAGATTCTGTGGGACGATCGCTATGTCAGTGTTAACCTGAACTGGCATGGATTGGCCAAGGAGGCCGGCGTTGAGGTTGATGTAAACCCCAGGACGCTGCACCGCACCATGGGAACTTTAGGATATCGAAGATGTTTGGCCTGCCCAAGAACTTGGGTGCACAAAAAGGCTCGCGAGAAGAGGGTTGAGTATGCTAGACGCATGCTTGAGGCGTACCCTCAGCCACAAGATTGGAGAAATGTTCGTTTCAGCATTGAGCTTCATTTCGGCTTTGGTCTTGATGGAAAGATACGTCTCATTCCCCGTCCTGGAGAAAAGTTCTGCGAGGAGTGTGGAAAGACCCCAGAGGCTGACTGGCCACGCGACCTGAGAAAAGCTCATGCTTGGGTAGCAGTAGGATATGGCTTCAAAAGCGAGGCCGTTTTCTACGAAGACTCGACAAGCCCCAACTGTACAGGCGTTATGACCATGCAGGAATATAAGGACCACATCCTCGAAAAGACAATCAAGCCTTGGCTTACCAGTACCGGGCCGCAGAGCTTCATCCTGGAGGAAGACTGCGAAGCGTTTGCCCACGGCGCTGCAAGCAAGGTGAACCTAGTCCAGCAGTGGAAAGACGAGCATGGCCTGCGCTACTACTTCAACTGCGGCGACAGCCCAGATCTCAGCCCCCTCGACACGCTCTGGCCACACCGCAAGCAATGGGTAATGGAGGCGCCCAAGGACTGGGAGGACGAGACGCTCCAGAAGATGGTCAAAGATTCGTGGGCGACATTTGACATGGAGAGGATCAACATGTGGGTCGACTTTATGCCTCAGCGACTCAGGTCGGTGATTGAGTCTGACGGCGCGCTGGTGTCTTGGTGATTGCTGTTTGGCGTAGTATTGTTTGTTGATGTTATTACGAAGCGATGGCTGAAAAGAAGAAAACTTGAAATGGGCCTTTATTGATGTTGCATTCGAGCCTTTGATCATTCTTTGGCTTTGTCAAAGAAGATATTACATGGGTGGAGTATTTAGTTAGGATTATGATGGGAAGATAGCGTTTGTTGTAAATGGTAGACGTCTGTAGATATGTTTGTAGATATGAGATCGTTGCGAAGTGTTTTGATGCGTTGTTATTTGTTGACGTGCATGCGATATGGGGCACATGGCCATTTCGTCAAGTGGCAGACTATATATCCTGTAAAAACAAAAGAAAGGCCTTTAGTATAGGTAGTCAAGCAGTAATATTATGAACCTGGAGTGTTGCAATAGTGTCTCGTTATGTTTGGCGGACTGCATCATATCGTTAGTGCTTCTACACGTCGTAGGAAAGCTGTGAACCCTTTTTATACGGATTATCGTAGAAGCAGGTAGATCTCTATAGCCCTAGGCAACGAATGTCTACTGTAAAGCGTAGGGAAGACCCGCCCGTAGGTAGTTCTGTGATCCAGTGCCTGCAAGTCATTTCAGGAGTTGCCTAGGAGAGCAGCTGCGTTACGTAGCCCCGAGTGCAGCTCTCGAGCCCTGAGATCTCTCCAGGTAATACTTTGAGGTGCCTAAGATTCATCCTCTCAGTGCCCCCTAGTACCCAACTTGTTCCATCTCTGCCTTATTGTGGCAGCATCTTACATCTGCCTCGCACTGCAAGCCATGGACTGCATATAACATTTCCTCAACCCTCACCGAAACCTCTACTGAGAAAATTCTTTCAACTCTTTCATATTTCGTTCTTCACCTTTCATCTTGCATCACCTTCTCCCTTCCTGCATTCTTCCCTCTGCACATTTTGTTTCAGCACACATTCCTTCCTACATCTAACCTGGCCATCCCCTCCATCACTTGCTCATCATGGGTTCCGAGAAGAAGTCTTCTAGAAAGAAAAAGAAGTCTTCACGCAACGATTCACTTGAGTTGGGAACAACTCCCACATCTACTGAGATCAAAAAGTCTTTGGCTCGCAAGTCTCGTCAAAGTACTGAAGACTCCGACGAGTCTTGGTTGAAGCCCTACCTTCAGTATGACACACCAACACCTGTTGTCAAACACAAAGTCGATACCAAAGACAAGTCACCTTCTCCCGAATCTGAATTTTTCTCGCTTATCTCGCCCGAGAAACTGAGACTTCACCCCAAACGAGAGCCCAGTATCGTTAACGTCAAGAGCAAGGGAACCGGTCCCCACGATAACCGGCTGGCTAAGTCGCAAGGCGACTATCGCGAGCCTTCTCTTAGACGTGGTTCTGGAATGACTTACTCAATGCCTGATGCTTTGAACAACCTCCCGGCCCCAGAGGCTGGTAAAAGCAGTCGTAATGAGGCCCAGTCTATAGAGTCAGCCGCGGGGTATTCCACCGAGCAGACACAGCCCTTGGGTAGCCAGAAACTAGGAAACAAGAATCCGGTAAGCTATAGAAAGCCATACAACTGTAAGAGGCGTGTACTTACCATCTTCAGTATGCTGTCGATCAACCCAAAGCTTCACGAGGTGATGTCAATCCTGTTGGTCATCGTCCGCTGGCTGTCATTAAGAAGCCAGCCATCCTGGAAATTCGTACCCCTTACGATTGCGAAAAAAAACAGGAAGACGAGAACAACAGAAGTTCGGAGCCTCCTTCTGCTAAACGACCGCACGAAGAGTATGGCTCTTCAGCTCACAAAAAGTCTACATTCCGCGCTTGCCTACAGTTAAAAGAGCTTTACCTGGACATAAGCATAGGTCGTCGCGAATTTTGGGAGTCAGTTAAGTCTCGACTCGCCTTTATTCATTGCTCCACAAGGTGGCAGACATTGTATGCCAGGGTCAAGAGATGGTGCAGGCCACGTATGAGACGGCTTAAAAAGGGCACCCTAACCGAGCCGTCAGGAGAAACAATGGAGGTGGATTTACTGATAGACCAGTGGAACGAAGTCAGAGCTGCAAGATTTGCCAGCAACCACGTCGACAGTGCTAACAAGAATTTGGTAGAAGAGTCAGATGGTGAGTCAGAAGCTGCAAAACCTCAAGGCGAACTTGATAGCTCTATTAAGCAACTCGAGGATAAGGTGAGACTCAGGCCTGATTCTGCTACCACACCGTCACAGGGTGAGCCCGAGGGCTTTACAGAAGAATTGGACGACAAGATTTGGCGAACAGTCGAGAATGTGTTGCTGCCATTTGCAGAAAGAAAACTTGTCGAATGGGTCGAAAAGAAGCTACAAGAAAGAATGGACGAGCTGGAATTGTTAACTCGACCACCTTTGCTGAAAGCAGACAGCTCCCCCGAATCCTATCATACGTACGTGTGCTACCTTAAAGGCCGTATCCAGGCCACCGGTAAGAATTCGACGTCCATTCGAGAAACGGAAGCGGTCATGTCGATGGCAGTAGACCTACTACCAGATGTGAAGGAGCATTTGCGCAAAGAATTGAAGGGCGAACATATGGACGTTAACGATGGTGAGAGTGATGCTGAGGGTAACGGGGCGATTTATCAAGAGAGCCATGACGATTGCTCTGAAGAAGTCTATAGCAAGGACTCTGAAGATGACGTATCCTGCTATCAACCTTCAATTATCGATTCTACCGAACCGCGCACGCCTGTCGTCACGCCCAGGGTAATGGACCAGCTCCGATACTACGAGAGCAAGTATGTGGAAGCAGCCAGAGTAGCAAAAGCCCAGAAGGAGGCAGTCGACGAGGCGCTTCGCTCATTAGATGACAGCCGATCCAAGAAAAGAAAGGCGCCGGATGAAGATTTACATGGCCTTGCAATACGAAGCAAATCGAATGAATGCAAACCTGTGCATTATAGAGTTCCAGAGACTCCAGTGGCCCCGGCTCGAAAGAAGCAGTGTCTAGAGGAACGCCAGCCCAATAGAAGTCCGGCCTCTTCTTCTATCTCTCCTGAATTCCCGCCCATTGAGCAAATATTCAGCTCAAGCCTTGCTAGAGAGTCATCTGCCATCACGCAACCAACCCCTACACCCGCTGGTCCTGGTCTTAGATCAACGAATAAGAGTCCAATCTTCGGCCCCTTTGAGGATGATGCTGCCTCCACTCTCAAGTCTATAGCGCGAGCAAAACCTTCACCTGGGTTGTTCGTCACGCCAGACCGCCCACCATCCGGGCAATCAGACCGACTGTTCAGAATCAAGAAGAGCGCCTCTCGAAACCCTGTCCTCAGCGAAAGAGCAGCATATAGAGAGAAGGCCGAAGCCCCCCGATTCCGCGAGGAGACCGCCGAGTATCAAGCAATGTCTCCTGAGTCGCGCGATATGATGATGTACCGTGCGATCCGAGACATGCGCGAGAAGCGATATTGAGCGCCCAATGATGGATTAGAGGGGATTGTGACTCGTTCGCTATGAGATCATCCAGTTGTTGGAATTTTTGGTAATGTTGCTCGGTTTATTAGGAGGTTATTGCAACATGATGGCGGAGGGAATACAAACCTGGCAGTTGGCTGATGGTAAGATTGGAAGAGGTATTTGCTTTGAACACTTCTCAGAGTCATCTTCGCTAGGATCATCGAGCTGTAATGTAAGATAGAGACAAAACCCTGAATACAATGCTTTGATATACACAGCTGCAGTTAAGCTATTGACACACACTCCTTCATGTGTCATTAAGCTGCTTTTTTGTACGGACTAGAATTGGTGACTGTTGGTGGTTGTAGACGAAAATGAATAGACGAGTCGCGCCCTCATCAACTTACATAAACATGAACCAAAGCGAAGTAAATTTAAGCATATAATTTATTGGACATCCTCTAAATTGACGTAGAAACTACACCATTTCTTGACAGGAATTCAGAAGCAATTTACAGTGATCTCGGGCGGGCATTCATACCGCTCCAGGCAGGCTCCCCAATTTTTCAACCTCCAGAGAACAACCTCCTGCAACACAACCACTCACCCCCAACAACAACATCTCTGCCCTAAATTTACCTAAAAGCCTCGTGACTAGAGAGAGCATAGAAGCAAGAGATAAGGTAACATTTACCCTTCACTTCTCTTCAACCTCGATCCTGTTTCTTCCTTGCATTACCCATTCACACCCTTTGCGTTACACAACCTGCCTGCTTACATACCATCAAGATGAGTTCGAAGCCCTCGCATGCTAAGAAAAAGAAGCAGAAGGACCATGCGTCGTGCGCCGTCTTCCCGAAAGCGTCAGGATCCAAAACCCCGCTGTTTAAACAAAGTATGACCTTTCAAGGCACGACTCCAGCCCCTCAGAAGTCGAGCCCAGTCAAGATCCAGACTCCAACCTTCAGTCGTAATAGATCGGAAGGTCCGTACATTCAATATGAGACACCTAGTAAAAAAGCTACGGATGCCACAACTCCGATCTTTGACAGGACATGTGGCGAAGAAACTCCTGCGAGGAAGACAAACCTGCCTAGCTTTACTTACTGTCCCAAGCCACTGGTCGCATTCTCGAGCGATGATGTTAAACCCCGGAGGAATTCACCAAAAGAGCCTCGACAAGAAAGTCATCAACTCGACAGTCTCACCTCACAAGGATCCATTACTGCTCCTCGTGTAGTTGAACCCAGCAGCAGCTCAGAGACTAGCACAAGTCATAACGCGACAGCATTTGCCGCCGCCATCCGATCAGTGCAAGAAATCGCACGCAAGAACCTCAGCTTGCCGTCAAAGATACAAGTGATGGAACTATGTTTAAGTATGAAAGACGAGTATCTTAAGATGCCGCCGGCGCCTGGGTTTGACCAAGAACCTTTTTGGGCCCAAATTCTCTTGAAGCTACCTCAGGATATTGCTGCGAACAAATTTAAAGTCCCAAAAGATGTCAAAGATGCAGTTGAATCCTGGTGCCATCCTCGAAGATCTCTCCTGCGCGAGGGTGCGCTGCCTATTGTATCCCAGGCTCAGCCAGAATTGGATTATCTCATCGATTCATGGAACTCAGTATTCGTGGAGAGATTCTGCCAAGTCTACCGCGGGTACTTTGAAAGTGACGTTATACGAGAGGGGAACAAGAGCCCGAGTATGTAAAAGGAGATCGGTTGTATAACTAAGTCGACTACTGACCCTGATGCAGAAACTCGACCTGGTACGGACACCAGAGACGCAAGAGTTGCCTTCAAGATACCCAAGAGCACAGAACCACGAAAGATCACCACACCATTGTGGGCGGAGCGCCGTGAGCCAAGAAACTCAGAAAAGAATCCCACCACAACAAGTAACAGCATCACAGCGAACCCACCGCCGGTACAGAAGAAAGAGGAGCTTACAAGAAAGCGCAACATTTCCGACACCCCTGAATCCGATCTAATTCCCTCGCGTGAAGCTGACACAAGCGGAAGATCTTTGAATGCCACAGGACAGAACGAACCGAAACGACCTCGCACCAATGAAGAGAAGTCCCTCTTTGTAGAGTCTAACTTACCTCCGGCGACAGACTTCCCTTTCACACGACAGGGTCAAGACTCACCTCAACGTCGACAGCCTTCGCCCCCACGACGATCAAGATGGGATCGGTCCGATGAGAAGAAGACGCAGAATGATCCCAGCCGTGCGCTACTCGGATCACGAACACCCGGGAGACCTGCCTCTCCAGAGCAGAGCGACCGCAACAACGCGCCCCTTAGGCCAAAAACCCCACGACGACCGGAGTCGCCAGAAGAGAGCAATTGCAATCGGATGTCTCTCGGATCTCGGACCCCCTGGCGACCTTCTTCACCACAACGAAGCGATCGTAATCACATAGCCCATGGAACACGAACGCCCAGACGGCCTTCTTCACCTGAATGGAGGAACCGAAACGATATACCTCTCAGACCCCATACTCCTAGAAGACCTGTCTCGCCAGGACAACGCAGCAGAAATGAGGGACCTTTTAGGCCAAGATCCCCCCGAGAACCCGTATCACCCCGCAGAGGAAGAGACACATGGCATCGACAACGTTCAATTAGTCCAAGAGGCCGCTACCGGGAGGAACGCCGACACACGGACCGGTGGAGATCAGATACCGATCGCCCCCGAGAACGGCGTGAGAGTACTGTAGAGTTCTCGCGAATGCCTACCGAGAGACAGAACGTATCTCTGCGCAGAGAGATGAAAGAGATAAAGGCTCTTCTGAAGAAGGGCAAGCAGTGATTGGGAGACTACACCAGAGGAGCTATAAAGCTACATGTCCCTGAATTGGAGATACGAGACTATGGGAGAAGCTATTTAGGATTGTTTTGGACGATTTGCTTTGATCACTGCGGAATTATTTGGCTGTGAGAGAGGCAGAATAACATGATTGTGGACAAATTGGAACGAACCAGACCAGGGTTTGGCAGGTGGACAAAGTGCATCTTGGTATTCAGTTACGAAGGCATCCAACAAATGCAGAAATGGGGGCACAAAGGAAGACAAGCCGACTGGAATTCGTGATATCGAACCATCATGATCTGATCTTGGGGAAGCTGTTGGAGATCATGACAGGGGACATGTGTTTGCAATTGACACAGGAAGGTATATAGCAGGTCTAACCCGATCTGATCAGATATCTGAAAGCGTTCCAGTCGCTTACAAGAATGATATATGCTTGCTCACTTTTGTGAAGAATCCGTGCTGAGTGTAAGTCTTCTATTGCCAGCAAGAATACAAGTTGTAGAAAATGAGGGGTAGATTCATGGCGGGGCTTCCAGAGCCTCCAACACAGCGGCTAGGCGGGTAAGACACGTGGGGCGCTTGGACCCTAGAACAGGGGCGAATAACTTAATTCTGTGAGAGTAACTGTAGATATGTATTAAACTTCCATCACGAGGCAATAAAAGAAGATGTTATGCCTGATGTTGGTTCAATAATCGCATCTCCTCCAAATGATAAGCACATCCAAAACAAACACCCCAAACCCATCCAACCATTCAAACTTGTTCTTTTAACGCCACAAGCTTCCAGCCCGTATCGGGACTGCGGGATCCTTCCCCACTCAACCCCCCGTCGAACCCTGTAGCGCCAAGACAAAAAGGGTCCCCGCCGAACTCAACAAAATTCCCAACAGAACGGAAGAAGCGAAAAAAATATTCCATCTTTATTGCCAATTGGCCATAATCATGGTCCCTTTCTTTTTTTTCCTCTTGGTGGAGAAAAAAAAGAAAGAAACGGACATTCCGAATGCACGTTCATTTTGACAAGGGCAAGAGAAAAAAAAAGAAGCAGAGAAATGTTCCGGATAATTGTCAGAGTTTCGAGATTGGCCTTCAAAGCTTGATCTTGGTGACCCCTGACTGGCTGTCCAATGTGTCAAGCCAACAAAGTCTCGGTAATGCAGTCTTGCTGTGTCGTATTGCTCCCCGGGTTTGTGTAAGAGAATTAACGGATGCAGCAAATGAAGCTGCAATAACCTGATAGCAATTGTACGTACAATACCTACATCTGTGTTGGCAGTTATTGGGCAGAGCAACACCTTCACATGCCAATAAGCGTAAACTCTTTAGCCATGATGCATTTCTGCGCGTCAGACAACCACTACCAGTGATCTCAATGATCACGATGCAGAGGCGATACAGAGGCGAATATTCCCTATTCAGCTCCCAGGCTCCCAAGCTCCCAGGCTCCCAAGCTCTTCGTCTTATCAATGTATCGAAACTCCACAACCAGGGTGTTCATGTCCACCTCGTCTGGGCTTTTCTCCCGCCGTTTGTAACCAATCGTTTGATGCTGAATTCACATCGTCAACAAAAAACCAGAGACAGCCACGATCCAAGAGTGGGCCTCGGTCGCGGTCGTGGTCGACGTCGACTCCCGGTTCCCCCCGTTTCTTCTCAAGGGTTGATTCACATGTCGATGATCTCCAGCCCTAGCCACTTTGACCCGCATAAGCTTTTCCCAACTGGAACCCCCGATTTGAGGGGCAAAGTGCGACAACGCACCAAGTTTCACAGCTTTGCGTGTTAAATACTTGGATCTCAGCCACAGGCTACCCTCTCTGTCGGTCATGTCCCGTGGGAACTGGCAGATCCATTCTTCAGGCGGTGTGAAGATCTAGACTATCTGGCTATCCAATTATGATATGCAACAGGTAGCTATCATTCCATCGATGGCAAATCTTGAAGGCGATTGACTGGAGTCATGCCACTCCGGTTCCAGCAGCCAGCTCCGTCAGCCGGAGATGTGGGCCCGCCGGGCTTCGGCAACCTATCCTGGTGTGAATGCTTGTCGGCGAGGAAGACAACGACACCGAATAGCAAAGGAATCACTAAAAGCATTGCAGTCACTAAAAGTACTGCAATCACCAAGATCAATGCAATCACCACTGAGAAAGCCATTCGTCTAATAACTGTTATCAAGAAGCTTAATTGGATTAGCGGCATGCTGCGCACTACCTCAGCCAGCCTCATCCGTAGAAGTATCAAGCCTGAAAACCTATTCGGTCAGGTTGCATGGGAGATCGAGAGACAAAACAAGCTCACAAAGACCAAGCAAGATACAGCCACTATCTGACGGCCGCCCGTCAGTTCTGGTCGGGAACCGTACAAGGGAGCTGGAAGCTATGCTGCATTGCCACTTCAGGGGTGAGTTAGAAGCACGACCCTTTTTCTAGCGCATTTTCCGGGGTATGGATTTTTAGTTTGCGATTTGATCTTTGGATGTTGCTGCTTTTTGAAGCAAATGTGTCTGTATTTTGAGGTGCAAACAATGAATTGTGTAGTCAATCAGCGTTCCAGAGTTCAACAGCATTCACGTGTAAAAAAGAAGTTAATTGTAAGCTCCAAACGTTCAACTCCTGACTTCCTCTTATCGCTGCAAACCTGTTACTTGTCTCACAAAGGTATTGTCGATCTTTTTGCCAGAGACAGGGAAAAGCGGTAAAAGTCGATACAGTCTAGACAGTGCCTCAGATTGGATCTCGTCTATATCGTTCCACTTACTTGCCCGCTTTCGCCGCTGCTTTGTGTTGCCGCCACGCTGAGAGGTCGTCCGCTGTCCCGCCCCAGGTACAGACAGTCCAGTACCTACCTGCCTTTTTTCCAGGCTCCACGCCCCAACAAAACGTTTGCCGAGCAAGCATCCATCCACGTTGGAAGAGACACCTTAAAACTTCAACCCCCCTTGATTGTAACATACTCTTTTTTTTCCCTTTTCACCTCCCGTTCTTTCTTCTCTTCGGCATATCGACTTCTTCACTTTTGTCGGCCGTCTACCTTCTTTGTCATCATGGCGTCCGTTTCGACTTCGGCTCTGCCCAAGCAGAACCCTGCTCTTAGACGCACCGTCACCTCGACTACTGTGACGGATTCTGAGTCTGCCGCCGTCTCTCCTGCGGATTCTCCCCGGCACTCAGCCTCTTCCACCTCGCTTTCGTCCATGTCCGAGGCCGACATCTCCAAGCCCAAGGCTGAGAACTATGGTGTCCTGCTTGACACCTACGGCAACAAGTTCGAGGTTCCCGACTTCACCATCAAGGACATCTACAACGCCATCCCCAAGCACTGCTTCCAGCGCTCCGCCCTCAAGGGATATGGCTACATCCTTCGCGACCTTGTCCTCCTCGGCAGCACTTTCAGCATCTGGTACAACTTTGTGACCCCCGAGTACATCCCTTCGACCCCCGTCCGCGCTGGTCTGTGGGCCGTCTACACCATTCTTCAGGGTCTTTTCGCCACTGGTATCTGGGTTATTGCCCACGAGTGCGGTCACGGTGCTTTCTCTGACTCTCGCCTTGTCAACGACATCACCGGTTGGGTCCTCCACTCTTCTCTTCTCGTTCCCTACTTCAGCTGGCAAATCTCCCACCGAAAGCACCACAAGGCCACCGGTAACATGGAGCGTGACATGGTCTTTGTTCCCCGAACCCGCGAGCAACAGGCTTCTCGTCTCGGCAAGAAGGCCCACGAGCTTGCTGAGCTGACCGAGGAGACCCCTGCTTTCACTCTGATCATGCTCATTGCTCAGCAGCTCGTTGGCTGGCCCAACTACCTCATGACCAACGTCACTGGCCACAACTACCACGAGCGACAGAAGGAGGGCCGCGGAAAGGGCAAGCACAACGGTCTCGGTGGCGGTGTTAACCACTTCGACCCCCGCAGCCCTCTTTACGAGCACCGTGATGCCAAGCTTATTGTCCTGAGCGATATCGGTATTGGTCTTTGTGCCACTGCTCTGTACTTCCTCACTCAGCAATTCGGTTTCTACAACATGGCCATCTGGTACTTTGTCCCCTACCTTTGGGTTAACCACTGGCTCGGTAAGCTTCCACCTTCCACAGATTGAAGATTAATACTAACCTCAATAGTTGCCATCACTTTCCTTCAGCACACCGACCCTACCCTCCCTCACTACACCAACGAGTCCTGGAACTTTGTCCGTGGTGCCGCTGCTACCATCGATCGTGAGATGGGATTCATCGGCCGTCACCTCCTCCACGGTATCATTGAGACTCACGTCCTCCACCACTACGTCAGCAACATTCCTTTCTACAACGCCGACGAGGCTACCGAGGCCATCAAGCCTGTCATGGGCAAGCACTACCGAGCTGATGTCGAGGATGGTCCCCGTGGCTTCATCCGTGCCATGTACAAGAGCGCTCGTATGTGCCAGTGGGTCGAGCCCAGCGCTGATGCTGAGGGTGCTGGCAAGGGTGTTCTGTTCTTCCGTAACCGAAACCACGTCGGCACTCCTCCTGCTACCATTAAGCCTGAGGCTTAAATAGCTTCATGGTCGGCAATAGAATAGAGAATATCTGCAAATTGTTTCCTGTCAGCGTTGATTATTCCAAATTGGTTTCTTGAAAATGGGCATTCGTTTGTGAAGAGCTCGCAATGGTTTAGTTGAGTAGAGGTGGAGGTTGAAAATAATCTTTGCGAACATTAAAGATTGACGAGCTATAAGCAAACATAGATGAGATGATGAAAAGAACAAATTACCAAATATTTCCTGCCCATAATGTCTGATTGAATTGCTTTGTTTCTGCTTGTGTCTGGTTCATATCACCGGATGCTCGGATCTGTCAAGTGACTTGATCAAAGGGAATGCGGGGAAGCCACACTGCTGACTGATCAAACTCGTATCTAATTATGACAATTTCGCATAGTCGTATCTATGCATTCTTGTTGTTCTAGCTGAAGGTTTGGGTACGTACCGAATATGCAAGTTCTTTACTGCTCTGCGGTGGTTGGTTCGACTTTTGAGGGCATTCAGACATTGATTGCTGCTGTGGTACCTGGCATAATGCTGGACATATGAGACTGCCAACACTCGCCTTTTCTTCTGCTATGCTGAAACTATCGATTCGACTCATTCAATCGCTAGCTTGTATTGCTCCCTACTTTGGCAAGCAATTGTGGCAAAGCAGCAACGCTTTCAACATGTCCTCACGTCTGGTATGTAAGCAAGGTATCACTTGTTCAGTCTGAAATGCGGCGTGGTGAAGATCGTTTATGCTGCCTCTATCCACTGAACATGTACTTGGGTCTTGTGTGAATCTTTCAAGGTCGACCTTGTCATGATTCTGTTGAGCCAAAACTTACGGGGAAGTTCTCATGGTATAAAATGATTTTAGAGATAAGCTGAATATTGAACAAAGCTGCAATATTTGAAGATCCAAGTTACAGCATTTTATTAACATGTCTATTCCTCTACGTTATACAATATGCATCTAACGATACAAATAGAGTCCACTGTCATAATTGCTTAGCCTTTTCATTGTAGTTATCTTGTAATCTTTTCCACTTGCTCGTTATTGACGTCAGATTTGAAAAATTACTTGTTCTTTCGTCTGCATGGCACAACTATTATTTTGAGCTGCTTTGCTGCCGCTGGAGTGCATAGCTGGAGATATGTATTTCTGACGATAATCTTGATATTTCTATCTTTTCGATTCTGTTATGTCTGGGACCGGAAGGGAGGTAGCCATTTTCTATTGGGATATAAAACATACGTGGACTCTCAGGCTTAAAATATAGAGATATCCAGTACGATCTGCTGTCAGACGTTTTGCGTTTTTGTCACATCTTATGTTGATACTCGACTAAAAGCTGACCTTATGAATATCTTTTTGAGATGGATCAAGGTTATAAGATTGAAAAACACATTAATTAGAGTCTTATGTTGATACATGACCGATGTTGCAGACTTCAAAACACACATATGTCCAGTCTGCTGCCGTAGTAGAAGGTGACCCAAAGCCACCACAAAAATTGACGGCGTTAGACTAGATGATAGACGACGTTAGGCAAGTTTAGTCTAAAACAAAGTCATAATTTGCCCGATTTATTCACCGCTCGTTACAACAGTCGAATCTTTTGGCACCTTGTTTGTCTGTAGCTGTAGACTAGCAATGACGATATATTCGTTCATACAGTTTTGTATATCATCAATTCATCCGGTATGGTGTATCGGTCAACATTTCGCGTTTTCAATATACGAATGTCGCGAAGCGCAGGGTTCGATTCCCTGTACCGGAGTTTCTATTTTTGTCATCCTCCCCATCACACCCTCAGTCTCTTTTCCTTTGATATCTGTTTACCCTGGTATGTTGGATCTACGTGATTTTACATACCGACAGACCTTTTGCTCATGCGACTCAAGGTTCGTGGCTCTTGATTGGATGTTACAAGAGGCCCACCACAAAATCTCCAACGTCTCAGCAGCAAGTATGATTTGTTTGATGGTTCATCTTGCAGAAAAACGATATGCGTATGTAGAGAAGACAAGGAGAGCTGAAATCCATCCATCAGTAATGTGAAGTGACATCCTTGTCGAATATCGAGATTAAGTGCATTCCGCTTTTCTTAGCTCCCTTTAAGGAATGTGATTGTGCAACCGAGTTCAGTGTTGGGTAGTTGATTGGCTCAAACTTTTTGATCCAGACCAAAGGAATTGCACATTTACTTTGGTTCCCAGAGGACCGGCTGTCGGTGCCGTTTAACCATGTCTCGGGTTTGATATGCAACATTAGCAAGTATATCACTACAGCCGAGGATAGAACACGGGGAGAGTGCACTAAGGACTACTCACGAATAGTCCAAGTGTGATTCAACATGCATGAGAAAATTAATTAGCTTTGTAACAACATGGTTCGACAGTCAGGTGGACTCAATCAAGATGCTGATGTCTATTCCAGGGACGAGACATGACGTTGGAGCGGCTGATGATTTGGTTACTGAGGCTCTGCGACTAGTCCCAGGCCGGAAATGGCATCAAAGCAGAAAACGACAAGTCACAAAAACAATCTGAATTCGCATTTCTGAATGTTGCATGGGGCTTTTGATCGTCATAGCACGATGTCGGCGTACCTGATCTCCAAGTTTGCCAGTCGCCGTTGAGAATGCCTTCAGGCTGTAAGGCACGGATCGACTACGGTTATTTCCACGAACGGTGACTCTCTCTACCAGATATAAGCTCAAGACTACTCAAGAATAAGCGAGTGTGTTCATGTTTGATTGGAGGACGCTTTCTTGAAAGGTGAAAACCCCTGGTATCCATAAAGCCACCGGGAACAAAACCCGGAAAAGATGTCAAACTAGGGAGACGGTGACATCAGATCAAGACCAACAGTTTAGGAGCAAACAGTCCAGACCTATCCACCTGCCATCTAGTCTAGATGGAATAGTCAGAAGTGATATGCTTGAATTGAGCTCCAAAGACGACACTAACAGCATCATGTGGAGAGTGAAATTCAAAAGTACTCAACGGTTTGATGTTTCGCCACCAATATGGTTCGATATTCAGGTCTGGTGTCTCGGTTAACCGGATGCTGTTTTACCTTTTGACAGATGTGACGGATATTGATAGCATCTTGTTGAAAACGGGGGGAGACTAACAGATTGGTTCGGCCAAGAATGCGGAACAAAGTGGCCGTCAGCCGTTGATGTCGTTCCAAACTTAGCATCATGAGATTCATTGTTTGATTCAAGCTAAGAGCGGGAAACTTGAGATCATCTCAAGATCTTTATGATCGCTACCAATCGGTCTTGTCCTGCTGACTCCTCGTAGTTCAAGGTTGCCAGGCAGAGTTCTCATTAGTGCCCACGACTATGGACAACAGCCAGTATCTGATACAGCGCATGTCTATCCAGTATTTCCGATGTCATAAGATGAATGCGAATTTCCTGACTCATCTAGCCTTGAGTTGCTCAGACCAAGGCGGCCCGAAATGATAACTCCACAGCCGCATCGTTTGTAGCTTTAGCCTACCCGTTTTGCCGCCGAAAACAGCAGGATATATCCCACGCGAATAATAACAAGTGGAATGCGAGGCGTTTGTTGGGCACATAATTCACTGTCCCCTGCTTTCACACTACGATCGTCACTGTCAGTTGGCTAGTCGAGATCTTTAGCTGCTCACCCCAGATCATCATGTCATCAGGCACACCGGAAAGCCCTTCCCTTGTTTGGGTGGACTTGCGAACTAGGCCATGATATGAGCTTGATTGTCAAGGGTGGAGGGTCCTAAGGTTTACCCCAGACGGCCAACTCTATTGTTGACAACGCATGAGGATATACGGATCTCAGGAGGCGATCAGCGAGTACCAACAGATTAAGCTAAGCGGAACCTTGCGAATCCGGTCGTTTCGGCTATCATATACTAGTTGCTACAGCTGATGACATCGTCAGTGATAGGTATGGAAGGCTAGTTCCAACTTATAGCATGGTGCCGTTGGAACTGGCCATTTATCCAGGTTGAGCACAGTTCTTATGACGACATGCCTATCACAATGGATAGAACGGCCCGTGACGGAAATAGTTGAGCGTCATTTCCACTATCACTGTACAAGATCGAGCCCACTTGATATATAAGTCGGGGATCATCTTGCCTACTTCCACAACCTCAAGTCGATCAATACCAAATTCAAACACAATACAACGAAATCATGGCTCGCAACATGAGCTGGCGAGCTTTGGTAGCTACCCTTCTTTTCATCTCGTCCCCTGCCCTGGCTCTCCCCTGCGATGGCCAGCCTGATTACCAAAACACGGGCATGCTCTACAGTGGAGGCTGTCCTATCCCTGGAGTATGTGCCTGGGGCAGTTGCACAAGTGTCACTATTGGACTTGATCCAGAACGATGCGGAAAGCGCGGCAACTCATGCAAGCCTGGAGAACTTTGCGTTGCAGGTGGATGTGTTCCCTTGGACGGCGCAAACAACAACTGTACCACTTCATGCCAACCTGGTCAGTGGTGTAACGGAGGCAAATGTGCCCCCATACAAGTGACAGCCAATTCTCGTCGCTGTGGTGTCAAGAACCAAGAGTGTCCTACTGGATCTCTCTGTGTCAACGATAAGTGCCAAAAGCTCGACATTGGCTCGGACCCAACATCCTGCGGGCCCTCAAATACATCTTGCAGCTCCGGCAGCTGGTGTCTTGAAGGAAATTGCATCCCGTTTCTTCTCGGAACAAACGTGCAGTCCTGCAAAAAGACAAGTGAATGTCCCCTCGGTGCGTCTTGTCGCGGCGGACTCTGTCGCCAAGTCTTCATCTCCACCGACACCTACAACTGTGGTGAGGGAAGCGGGAAGAATTGTACTGCTGGTCAACTATGTGTTTCCGGGCAATGTCAGTCACTGAACATTACATCTGATGTGCAGACTAAGACTTGCGGCTCGTCTAAACAACGATGCAGACCTGGATCTTACTGCTCAGGCAATGAGTGTGTGCCCATCAACATCTCAATCGATCCTTCGCAATGCGGGAACAGCTCATCCGGGTGTAAGAATGGCCAACTGTGTGTCTCTGGGAAGTGTATCGGCAATCTGATCCACAAGTCTGACACCCCAAGAGTTGCTTGTGGTGCTGGATCTGGAGGCCCCGGAGGTCGTCTCCCTGGTAGTAAGATTGGCAATCAAGGAGCTGACTCAGGTGCATCATCCGGAGGACAGAATGGGAACGGTGATGGCACAAACTCCCCATTGTCATCCTGCACTCCCGCATGCTCCGGCAACACCATCTGCCTCGGAGGAGAGTGCTCTACAGTCCAAGATCCTTCATCCTGCGGAACCACATCCAATCGTCTTACACGCCTACTTCGTCGACAAGACACAACAGCCTGCCAATCAGGTTTCGCCTGCATCAACAACCAATGTGTGTCTGCCGATGGGCCATTGAACTGTGGTCCCTCTGGAACAAACTGCCCTCTCAACTACGCCTGTATCCAGGACACTTGTGTAGCTCTAGGCGACCCAACATCTTGTGGCGGTGAGAGCTGCGGCAGTGGTGAGGTCTGTTTGGGCAACGTGTGCACACCAAACACTCGGCTAGCTGCTTGCAACAATGTCCTCTGTGCGACCGGAGAAACATGTCAGGATGGAGTTTGTTCTCCCATTGATGGCTCTAGCTCTGGCGCAGATGGAAGTGGTCAGCCGCAGGGAAGTGGCTCGGGTAATGGAGCTGATGGATCATCTTCAGGCGGCGATGGCGATTCGGAAGGCCAGGGCTCGGGCGATACCTCTGCTGATGGAGATTCCAATGGTGGTTTTTCTGGCAGTGGCTCCTCGGGCGACAACTCTGCCGATGGAGGATCTTCCAATGGGGGTCCCTCAGACAACGGTGCTTCTAGTGATGGCGCTTCTGGAGATGGCGCTTCTGGAGATGGTGCCTCTAGTAATGGTTCTTCGGGCAATGGCTCATCAGGCGATGCATCTGCTGACGGAGACTCTTCCGATGGAGACTCTTCAGGTAATGGTGCTTCTGGTGGTGATACTTCTGGTACCGGCCCGTCTAGCGGTGGCTCCTCAGGCAATGGTTCCTCGGGCGATAATCCCTCGTCCGACGAGCCTCAGAGTGGGAGTGTACAAGGGTTCGGCTCAGGAGGAGATGGATCCGACAATGGCTCAGGCTCTGGCAATGATGCCAGTGGAAGCTCTGGTGGAAATACCAACCCAAGCACCGGATCACCTTTAGGAAACGGCACTGGGTCTGGCGGCGACTCAAACAACGACAATGATACTGGTACTGGTTCCACGTCAGGATCCGGATCAGGGTCACCCTCCAGCAACGGCGGATCGGGCGATGACGCAAACCCAGGTTCCGGGTCAACTCAAGGAAATGGATCCAATGCCGGTTCTGACAACGATAATGATCCTACAGATGGTCCAAGCAACGGAGGCGGCGACGGGAATGGCAGTGGAGGTGGAAATGGCAACAATAGTGGTAACGGCGACGGCACCGGCAACGGCAACGGAGATGGCAACGGAGATGGCACCGATGACGGCGGTGGCGGTAACGGAGGCGGTTCAGGACCAACACAAGGCTCAGGCTCATCTGGCAATGGTTCAGGTAACGGTGGTTCCGGTAATGCAAACGGATCACAAACCGCATCCTCTCCGAACCAGACCGGGTCACTACAAGGCAACGGCGGATCAGGGGGCGAAGAAGATCCCGAACCAAATGATGGAATCCCTGGCGGTGCATCAGCAACTACAAGGTCACCATCTGGGAATGGGAACTCAGGAAATGGAAGCCCTACAGGCCAGATCCCAGCGACTACGGTTCTGAGTGATGGCGCACCCGTTGTCAACCCAGGACCAACTTCAGAAGGTGCCTCGAGTAGACCGGTAACCTCAATCTTGAGTGATGGTGCCCCTGTTGTCAATCCCGCCCCGGACTCTACAGATGTCTCGGGTGCCTCGACTTCCAGCTCGAGACAGGGCGGCAATCCACAAGGTGATCCAACCGACTCAAACGGCGGAGATGGTGATGGTTCGTCACGCACAAGTACCAACAACGCAGAGAGCAACACTATCTCCCAAAGACCTGGTTCAACAGTAAGTGCAGGTAACGGGGGAGGTACTGGGGCTCAGACAACTACTTCAGCTCTACCCAGTGATACCGACCCCGTACCGTGTAACACAGACCAAGACTGTATTGGACTCTCGACAGGATTATGTGCACTATCAGACACTGCTTGTATATGTCTTGATCTCTTGTGCCAACCCGACCCCGAATCAACAAACACAAGCCAAGGCGGGGGAGCAAATGGAGCTTCCAGCACCCGATCTACCAATGGACAGTCTGCCTCCAATACTGCCACAGGATCAGGCTCATCCCCTACCGATGGACCTCAAACGTCTTGCTCAGAAGACAATGATTGCGTTGTTGATATTGACCTCTGCATCGTCGCAGGACTCAACGTTTGCGGATGCGTAAACGCGGTCTGCGTCGTGAATCCTGACTTGGCCGAGACAACACAGTCGACCGCTGCTTCTAGATCTCAAAGCACAAATCCTTCAACGCCTACAGGAGACAACGGGGTCACATCTTGTACCGAAGATGGTGACTGCGTTGCAGATGTCGCGCTATGTCTCAGTGGTGGACTCAACCTTTGCACTTGTGTTAACGCAGTATGTGTTCAGAATACAACACCCGGTGGCTCTCAAACCGCAGGCACTAGCTCAGGAGCAAATAACGTAGCATCCACTACAGAAACAGGTGCTTCAGCTACAGACACAGCTGTGCCTTGTACATCCGCTCAAGACTGTACAGCAGCTCTTGGAGTGTCGCTGTTGGGCATTTATGTCTGCGTGGACGCTCTTTGTGAACTCCAACCTACCACGAGTCCATCCGGTGGAGCGACAGCTTCAGCAACTGGTTCTAATGGCACTCCCACCACCACCGAGCCTGTGGACTGTATTACAGATCAGGATTGTGTGGCTGCTCTCGGGGCTGGAGTCTTGGGCTTGGTTGCCTGTGTCGATCTCATCTGCCAGGAGGTTCCCGCAAGTTCAGGCACTGTAGCCTCAACTACTCAGCCTCCTACCGCCAGCGCTACAGACATCGAATGTTCAACAGATCAGGATTGTATTGCTGCCATTGGAGCAAACGCCTTAGGTCTAGTCGCTTGCGTCGACCTCCTCTGTCAGCCAGTAGCCAATCCTAGCAGCGGCTTCGTCACTGTTACCTCTGGCGGAACATCAGTCCCGACTACTAACCCAGGCACTGGATCCTCTGGGGACGCCTGTTCTGATGACAGCGACTGTACTGTCAGTGGTGAGACATGTTCTGCAGATGGTGTCTGTCAAGCCTCGACATCCAATAATGGCGGTGGAGCTACAACATCCTGTTCTGACAACGTCGACTGTCTGCTATCTGTCAGTCCTCTCTGCGCCCTGGGACTCTGCGTTTGTGTGGACGCGGTCTGTGGCCCAGCTCCGGAGGTCGACACTTGCTCAACTACCGCAGACTGCGACGCTGGACAGACTTGTCAGGAGGGAGCTTGCGTTGACGAAGTCGCTTGCTCTTCGGAGTCGGACTGTGTGGCTAATCTTGACTTGTGCACGTCGCTGGGCATCTGCGCCTGTGTAAACGGATTGTGTGTGTTGTAAGATTGTTCACGATTCTTGTTTCTGTACCATATCATTTTCGTACATCACTCGTAATTTATTACTTCTTTGTATTGTATTTTAGTAACATGACAATTCATTCAATTCTCTCTTGCAATATTCACAATTTATTGTTCAAAATCGTAGTGCTTAAGAAAGATGGTGTTGAAAGGCTCCTTTGTCAAGTCACATCCGACATTGTCTAAACTATGCTATAATTATCATAATGCAATAGGGATTTCTTCTAAATGAGTCTTATTGAGCCCAATGAATGGACTATGACGTTGTTAAATCGTATAGCATCAGAGAACATACTAAAGTAGCTGTGACTACGTCTTGAGTTAGGTGCCCGGGTGGATAGAAGACAAGGCTCGATGTGGCTTTGTCCTTCAAACACCGCAAGATCTGTGAAGGCATCACTGCTTCATCCTCAGTGAAAAGCTATAGATTTTGGGCCATTACATCAATCGTCGAGTGAATATATGAGAAGAAGCCATCATACTTGTCAAATATTAGAACCTGAAGCTCTGGCGATATAATCTCCATATTACTGTAGGAGGAAGAACGGCAATGAAGCGAGACACCACAAACTGGTATAAATACAGACCTGGAGAAGCTTACTAGTATACAAAATCTATAGTAAGTATACATTCACATATCTCTCCCGTTTTCGAAATTGGACTCTGACCCTAACACAAAATCTTTGTGACTAATACTCCAATGTGCTACTGAGTTAGAATAATTACGGGATGCAGTATTTGCGAGAGGGAGGTCGGAAGATGAACAATACCTTACATTTGTCATGAGATTCTGGGAACAGATCATTTGGGAGGTAAGTGCAGCATGAGAATCGTGAAGCTCGCGTGTAATAGATGAGAAGCGGAATGTGTACTTTGTCGAGAGCTTCGAGGGCGTCTGAACAGGTGAAAGACGATGGATGAGCATCAAGATCCTGAGAGATCGAGAGATAATCATAGAGCTAGGTGACAGTAACTAATGCCAGCAGCGATTATTTAAGCTTTCTAACTATTTGGCTCTGCTTACTTCCAAAGACGCAGCACTTATCCTGTGGAGTTGCCCTGTGACTGGTTTGAGGCACGATTATTTGACTTGAGCTAACCCTATAAATATCCCTCAGAGATGAATCAAGGTTACGAAAGTTTAAAATTCATAGAGTCAGTTATTTCAGTTTATTTCTATCATGAAAGAAACAAAGTTGTAAAATTTAAGAGAACCTTTACAGATAAACTTTTTGCCATCTTCTTTCATATATATATATCTCCTATTCCCCCTCTTCCCTCCTCTGCTCTTATCTTCCCTTCTCTTGGTACAATCTTCTTCATCATGTCGAATTGGTCTTTGCTTCCCGCCGAGATACGGAATCTCATCCTAGAATTCCTTCTACTTCACAAGGGAATCGCGCCGTATGCCTCGGTCTCAACCGAATGGCGAAAGGTTATCGAGAAAAGAACCTTCGGCCACCTCATGCTTCACCCCTCTGACCTCGACGCGCTCGATCAAATCGCCAACCGACACAACGATCTCGTTGAGCATTTGTTTCTCAATATCGAGCATCGACAATACGACTGTGAAAGTTGCGACCACTTGGAACCAGACGCTGAGGCTGAGCACAACCGCAGGGTTGTGACGAATGCCATCGCGAGATTGTTCTTCGTTATTTCGACCTGGGATCACAATAACGGAAGAAAACTGACATTAGAACTTAATGTTTATTCACCGAGCGACTCTGAACACTGGTTCAGAGGGTGTTACTTTGGCATCCCTGGCGAAGTTGAGCCTGAGTACTTACCACAAGACAACATTACTATCCACGATCCCGAACACGGATGGTACAAAAGCCGAGTGATCGAGAAACTCCCCGAATTTGCTCTACTGAGACTATTTGATCATCGGACGGTTAGATTCGAGCAGACTCTCCATATAGTACCTGCAGTTACCAGATTCCTACTGCGCAGGCAATGTCGTCGCCAGCCACGTAGCATGATGTTATCGGAGCTTCTTTCGAGATTTCCACGGCTAGAGGAAATGTCTTATGAGCCATGGCGACCACCCGACGCATGCTCTTTATCTCAGGAGGACCCGTGGTTGGGCATAAGCATCGCTAGGCTACCGGAAACTGTTCGAAAGATTACCATATTCGAGGACTATAACCAGAACTATCTTGATCAAATTGAGGGTTACTCTCCGATTGCCCGCGTGTTTTATGTGAAAGGCAGTTCATCAAAAACACCAAAAGGATTTGCTGAGGCTTTGATAATGAAAAGTCTACAACTGGAACACTTGTCAGTCGCCTTTTTGATCGACGCCTTTGACTTCTTCAGCTCCTACAATCCTCATTTGTGTTGGAGCCGCCTTCAATCCCTGACACTTACTTCCCGCCTCATGAACCAAGCCAACGTCAACGAATTGCTACACAAAGCAGCGATGTTTGCGCTCAATATGCCAAAGCTTGAGACCATGACTATTTGGTATGGAGGAAAGCGCGAGGCCTGTGCATTCACCTATTCTCGAGAAGAAGTTTCAGTGACTTGGCGAGGGACATGGGACGTCGACTTGGAGCCTTTGCTTCTCGAAGCTTGGGAGAGAGTGACTGGGGATTCTCGCAAAGCGCTCTGTTTCAAGAAAGAGCTCTTGGCGTGTGATATTGTCTCCCACGGGGATGCAATTCACTATCTGGGTTTGAACCATGTGGTAGATGATTTGTCCTTACGACAGATACGCCAGGAAAGCAGATACCGTTGGGTCGGACTCGACCGGTAGTCTGATAGGAGAGAAACGCCAGGAAAATATGGCCGACGCGAGTGAGTGATAAAGGTTACTTGAGATTGAGCTTCAGAGCCTAGAGTTTTCATTTATATTTAAAAAAAAGAGTGATCAATAGACTCAGGGTCTAGGACCAGATATCAAGCAAGACTTTTCATGAGACTTAAATATTTCATTTTAATTGTCTCTGAAAGTGATCAATGTCGTCAAACTTACTGCTTACGTAGAAAAAGTCTGTTGTTGCCCTGTTGATGCTTGAATTCGTATTCTCAAGTTACGTTGACCCTGCAACAGTCTTGTGATTTCTAATGCCGTTAAGCTTTGTCGTTTGTTCCGCGTGAAAAAGTCAAATACTTCGATTATAAATGGTATCGGTCTATCTTTCTTTCTTTAGTGACGCTCCATCGTGTTCTTCTCATCTCCGTTTTCACGCATCCCAGGGAATAGAAATTTTCGACATCATGGGACTCGTGCGCACCTACATCAGGATGGAAAGATACTTTGAAACTCGTCAGGCTGAAAGCCGAAAGTAAGTACCAAGGATCTACAGCGTTACGATGGCATGCTAACAATATCAAGACAGTTTCGGTATGTAATCTGGTCTGCCGCTGTCTATAGTCGCTAATCAAGTGTTTAGAGATCGTAAAAGAAAAAGAGACTTTCGCAAGTTTTATAATACTTGTGGGTACAAGACACTCACCTTCTTGAGGCGGCTCAAGGGATCTCAAAAGAAAGAAAGGTAGTGATGCCGAGCATGGATTCTTGGTGAGGTTTTGGCGGTTGACATTGGATTAAGAGAACTGGAGTATCAATCATTGACTTGATGAGAGTTTGATGCTATTCGAAGAAAAAAAGAAGAAAAAAAAAAAGAAATGTGGTTGCTTGAAGTTACTTGACGACGTGATAGGGGTTATGGTCTTTTCAAGTCAACGCACCAAGTGCAGTATCGTGACCAGAAAGGGGTTGGTTCACTTGGAATAGGTCTCAACTATGATAACAGATCTTGTACTGTTTTCAAAGAAGAAGAGCAGAGCATGTTTGGACAGCTGTATTCGGAGTGTTGTGTTCTTCCGGCACGGAAGAGTAAGAGGTGGAGTTCCCAATGAGCCAGAAGATTTGATAGCCTATACTAGGCAGCAGATGATATCGAGATAAACAGCGGCTATCTGTTAGACTAGAATTGCCTAAGTTTATCTGTCACCTGGTCTAAAGTCGTCATTTCTTATGGTCTGAGGTTCCGAGGTCTTCGGTCAACTCTTGTTACACCCTGTAGCCAATCGTTATCGGTTTTCAACAGACCCACCATGCCTTTGGCTGACGCCAGCCATTTACAAGATGGGTTATAAATGTTGCAGATCGCACCATGTATACACAATACATGAATTGTAGGCGCGTTGAATGATTGTATTTGAAAAATATAAAAGAGCTAGAAATTTCTCTGTTTTAATTCTTCAGTATTCCCGTCCAGTTCCTAGCAATCCTACCTTTTTGACAACCAGACATCCCCTTCACATTCACACCATGGCCAAACACTCCCCAACAAGCACAGCCCACCAGGTCACCCAGGATTATGCTTCTATCATCAAAGACAAGACAATCCTAACCACAGGTGTAAGCCCTGGAGGTCTCGGTGCCATATTCGTTGAAGCCATCGCGGCAGCTGGACCAGAACTGGCTATCCTTGCTGGTCGTAGCATCAGCAAGCTCCAACAAACAGCAGATGGACTCTCAGCAAAGTACCCAACCCTCAAGGTCAAACTTCTTACTCTCGACCTCAGTTCTCTAAAGTCCGTCCGTGATGCTGCAGAGGAAGTCAACGGATGGACTGACGCCCCCAAGATTGACGTTCTGGTCAATAACGCAGGAATTATGGCAACGGATTTCAAACTGACAGAAGATGGGTTTGAGGGTCAATTCGCTTCCAATCATCTTGGCCACTTCTTATTCACAAATCTTGTCATGGATAAGATCCTTGCCTCGGAGTCTCCTCGCGTCGTCAGCGTTTCTAGCAGCGGTCACCGGCTTGGAGCAATTCGATGGGGCGACCCTCATTTCAGCGTAAGTTTCTTTCCACAGCCGATAAACGAGTGCTTACCAAAGAGACAGAACGGGGAGTTTTACAACAAATGGAGCGCATACGGGCAATCCAAGACAGCCAATATGTTATTCGCCATTTCACTGGCTGAAAAACTTGGTAACCGTGGACTGCAAGCTTATAGTCTTCACCCAGGTGCCATCCTAGAGACCTCGCTGGGTAACCACCTTGAGGGCCTAGACAGTCTAAGTAAGCTTCATATAGCCTCGTCAAATAGCATAAGAAGCTAACAGACGTAGTCGAGGCTGACCGTGCTTTGGGTGATCCTTGGGGTTGGGCTGATTGGTCCACTGTCCCTGTTTCCGCAGAAGTTGGTGCCGCAACACATGTTTTTGCTGCATTTGATCCTGATCTTAAGGGTTAGTGCGCCATTTCATCAAGTCGGGAGCACAAGCTAACCTCGATAGAACACAATGGTGCGTATCTACTGGAGTGCCGTTTGGCGGATCCCTTCACAGACACGGTCAGGCCATGGGCTACAAGTTCAATAGAGGCAGAGCTATTGTGGAGGCTAAGTGAGAAGCTCGTCGGGCAGAAGTTCTCTTTATAAGGACTCTTGGGTAAGGATACTCTGGGGTTGAATCTTCAAACTTCGAATGGGGAGTCTTTTCTTTGACTCGCGTTATGCCCGAAGGGTATCACAAGATGATCATCTTCACCGAAGATAAGGATTAGGCAAATTTATACTAAACTTAGGCTTACACTTATCATCACTCATTCTCTTCTGACTTTGGCCCTCAACAGAATCCCCACATCTTAGCCTAGGTACTGTATAAGATCTCAAGCTATCTATTTCGCTATCAAGTCAAGTCTGAAAAAGTCTCTCATGAAGGCGCGTGGGCGGAAGTCTGAAAACCTGGATGATCTGATTGAGCGGGCAATCCTGACAACTTACAGCGTATAGCTGCATTAATCCAAGCTCTGAAGATACACATAGAAATGATAACCTCGTACTATACTAAGAAAAAAAATCCAAACTTTTCAACTCTTGTTTATAATTCAAAAAGGCCTTCTCTATCTATCAAGCGCGGTTTCGTTTTTCCCCGTCTTTTAATCAATTGTTGGCCGAACCCTTGTCAATCCGTTGCCCAATGACGCGCATGGGGGATCTTATTTTAATTCCGCGCTTCACATGGCGTCAGGTCAGGAGGTAACAGCGGCAGCAATCATCGCTTACGATCCAGCCTTTTTGAGAGGTTTTTCGCCCAAAGTCGGCTTCTCACGAAGAGCGATCACTCACTTATCAGATCCGTCTTTTCGCAATCCCGTGACCATGGCGTCTACATCAAATATGTTCCTGTACTCGCTTTCGCTCCACCCTCCGACGGCCATTTCTCAAGCGATCGTCGGTCAGTTCTCTGGGACCAAGGAGCAGCAAATCCTCACAGTGTCAGGATCCGTTCTGACACTGCACCGCCCTGATCCGACTCGTGGTAGGGTCCAGCCATTCCTTTCACACGATGTCTTCAGCATAGTTCGATCAATTGCCTCATTCCGTCTTGCGGGGAGCTCCAAGGGTAAGCAGCAGCTCACTCACCAGGCCATCCATGATGGTCTATCTAAGTCGCCAACATGAGACTAACTTGTTAGATTACATTATCGTGTCAACCGACTCTGGTCGCATCGCTGTTCTCGAGTATCTGTCCACTCAAAACAGTTTCTCTTGCATTCACTTGGAGACTTTTGGCAAATCTGGCGTACGTCGAGTCGTTCCAGGTCAATACCTAGCTGCCGATCCCAAGGGCCGGGCCTGCATTATTGCATCCATCGAAAAGAACAAGCTCGTCTACGTCCTCAACCGTAACGCTCAAGCCGAACTCACAATATCCTCCCCCCTCGAAGCGCACAAACATGGAGTCCTGGTTCTATCCTTGGTAGCTCTTGATGTGGGTTATTCGAATCCTGTCTTTGCAGCTCTCGAAACGGACTATTCAGAGCCTGATCAAGATCCTTCAGGACAAGAGATACCCGACGTTGAGCTCGTTTACTACGAGCTGGATCTAGGCCTCAACCATGTGGTCCGCAAGTGGTCGGAAACTGTCGATCCTACGGCATCATTGCTCTTCCAAGTCCCTGGCGGGAATGACGGCCCTAGTGGCGTCCTTGTCTGTGGAGAGGAAACCATTACGTACCGACATTCGAACCAAGACCCTCTTCGTGTCCCTATTCCGAGGCGTCGAGGAGCTACAGAAGACCCGCAACGGAAGCGTACTATTATTGGTGGTGTGATGCACAAGCTCAAGAATAGCCCTGAAGCATTCTTTTTCATGCTGCAGACAGAAGATGGCGA
This sequence comes from Fusarium graminum, assembly GCA_013266165.1. Lineage (NCBI taxonomy): Eukaryota > Fungi > Ascomycota > Sordariomycetes > Hypocreales > Nectriaceae > Fusarium > Fusarium graminum. The sequence continues at coordinate 82,348 of JAAGWP010000073.1, read as the reverse complement.
CATTTTCAAGCTCACGTTTGATCTGCAAGATAACGAGGTTGGTATAACGGGAGAGGTGCGGCGCATCAAGATTAAGTATTTTGATACTCTCCCTGTTGCGAGCAGTCTATGTATTCTCAAGAGTGGATTTCTCTTTGTTGCTACTGAGTCTGGTAACCATCATTTTTATCAATTTGAAAAGCTCGGCGATGACGATTCCGAGTCTGCAGTTACCAGCGACGATTTTCCTATCGACCCTCGTGCTGCTTACCAGCCTGTCTACTTCTACCCACGTCCTCTAGAGAATCTCACCTTGGTAGAAAGCATCGATTCTATGAGTCCTCTTCTGGAATGTAAGGTTGCTGATTTAACGGGGGAAGACGCGCCACAGATCTATTCGATATCTGGCAACGGTGCGAGGAGCCATTTTCGGATGCTCAAGCATGGGCTGGAGATTAACGAGGTTGCGACTTCTGAGCTACCTGGAACCGTCTCTGGTGTTTGGACCACGAAATTGACAAAACACGACAGATATGACGCATACATCATCTTGACCTCATCCGATAATACATTGGTCATGAGTGTAGGGGATGAAGTCGAACAAGTCAGTGATTCGAGCTTTCTCACCACCGTAACCACCCTTGCCATCCAGCAGATCGCGGACGATGGCCTTATACAAATTCACCCCAGAGGCATTCGACATCTCTGTGGGGGTGAAATCAACGAATGGCTGGTTCCCCAGCATCGATCTATAGTAGCTGTCGCTACAAATGAGCAACAGATTGCTATCGCTTTAAGCTCAGGAAAGATTGTCTACTTCGAGGTAGACAGCGATGGATCGCTTGCCGAGTACGACGAGAAGAAGGAGATATCCAGCACAGTGACCTGTCTAAGCTTAGGACCAGTCCCTGAAGGGCGAGTCCGAAGCCCTATATTGGCGGTAGGGTGCGAGGACAGCACCGTTCGAATTCTTAGCTTAGATTCAGATTGCACACTCGAGAGCAAGTCTATACAAGCGCTGACTGCCGCACCCTCGGCGTTACACATCATGGCCATGGAGGATCCGTTATCTCGTAGCTCTGGGTTGTACCTACATATCGGCCTAAGCTCTGGTGTCTATCTCCGAACCGGATTGGATGAACTCACAGGAGAGTTATCAGATACACAAACAAGGTTCCTTGGTCTCAAGGCTATTAAGCTCTTCCAGGTAACAGTCAAGGGGCAAGTCTGTGTCCTAGCTCTAGGCTCTAAACCTTGGATGGGGTATACTGATTCCAAACGAGGATTTATGATGACACCTCTCAACTGCGATGAATTAGAGTGGGGATGGGACTTTAGCAGTGAGCAGTGTGAGGAGGGCATCATCGCGATTCATGCCAACTTCCTCCAGTAAGTCTTCCCTTCCTACACATCTCTTAGCCTTGTCATGGGTGCGCGCAGCCGTGTGCCATATCCGACGGCCAGTCTTGCATTTTCATTTGCTAACCCAAGCTTCAGTATTTTCTCCATTGAAAACCTGAATGATAATTTGGTCCGGAAATCTGTTCCTCTCACATACACACCGCGGCATTTTGTTAAGCATCCACATGAGCCATACTTCTACACGGTCGAAGCGGACAACAACACACTAGGTCCTGAACTACGTACACAGTTGCTGGCAGCAGCTAAAAACCAAACCAATGGGGATGTCCAACTACTTCCGCCAGAACAGTTTGGCTATCCGCGTGGTCATGGTCGATGGGCCTCATGTATAAGCGTTGTCGATCCCATCGGCGAACAGGTCCTTCAGTCGATCGAGCTCGAAGGCAACGAGGCTGCCATGAGTGTTGCGGTGGTTCCATTCACTGGTCAGGATGGCGAGAGCTTCTTGCTCGTTGGTACTGGCAAAGACATGATCCTCAACCCCAGGCAATCTTCCGAGGGTTACATCCACGTCTATAGGTTTCAAAATAACGGGAGAGAGCTTGAGTGCATCCATAAGACCAAGGTAGAGGAGCCTCCAATGGCGCTTGTGGCTTTTCAAGGTCGGCTAGCTGCCGGAATTGGCAAATCTCTACGAATCTACGATCTGGGCTTGAAGCAACTACTTCGAAAAGCCCAAGTTGAGGCGGCACCGCAGTTGATCGTGTCTCTAAATACTCAGGGAAGCCGTATTGTTATCGGTGACCTCCAGCAGGGCGTGACAATGGTCGTTTTCGATAATGAATATGAGAAGCTAATCCCTTTCATCGATGACAGAATTGCACGCTGGACAACTTGTACGGCCATGGTTGACTACGAATCGGTGGTTGGCGGTGATAAATTTGGTAACCTCTGGATTGTCCGATGCCCCGAGACGGCAAGTCAAGAGGCAGATGACGGTGGAAATCCTCTTCTCAATGCAAGGGAGTACCTCCAAGGCGCATCAAGCCGACTTGACTCGGTGGCCCATTTCTTCACTCAAGATATACCGACCAGCATCACCAAAGCCAACCTCGTCGTGGGCGGGCAGGATGTCATTGTCTGGAGCGGCTTACAGGGCACCATCGGCGTGCTCATCCCCTTCGTCACACGCGAGGACGCTGATTTTTTCCATACATTAGAGGCGCAAATGCGCGCTGAAGACACGTCACCTGTCGGCCGCGACCACCTGATGTATCGCGGCTATTACGTTCCGGTCCAGGGCGTCATAGATGGAGATCTTTGCGAGCGGTTCAGATTACTCCCCCTAGATAAGAAGCAACAAATCGCAGGCGAGCTCGATCGCTCCGTCAGGGAGATTGAACGCAAAATCTCTGTGCGTATCCCGAATTCTTTTCTTCCCTTATCACATTTGGCATGGAGTGCGCATACTGACTGAACACAGGATGTCCGAATTCGGTCCGCCTTCTAAAGGGGCTAGCAGGGGGCGGCATGGAATGCCGAGACAGAGGCGTTTGTGTCGAATATGGTACTGCAGGGTTACTGTGATCAACTGCGCCCAAGGCTGACTATGGGCTTAAGTAGGTCACGAGTGAGAGACATGCTTGTAGATAAGAAAAAAACGCCTCACGGAATGAGGTTAGTGCTCTATGCATATGAAGCTAAATATAACGGAACAGAAGAACGGTTCACTGGTTAATCACCGTGATCAGAAAGCATAGCGATCTACCGAATCAGTATTCCAAAATTGGTGGTGCTATTGACTAAACGAATGTCCAAGTCTCTCGTAACGAATGCCCAGTGATGTCCAAGCCGCACAGAGAGGCTACTTGTGCCAAATAATTCTCACAATTATCAATCCTTCTTGAAGGGCGGCTCATAGCTGTTAATTTATCAATTCAAACTGTGCTTGCAACGTGTAATTTGATTATCAATGTTGAATTAATTTCATAAATTAATAAATTATGAAGTTGATGTTGTTAATTGCCAGGGGCCGAAAAGCAACAAGAACCTCGGCTCAGGGCGAACTCAAAGAAGGCTCAGGTTATAACAGCGACTACTTAGGATGGTGGGCGACAAAGGAAATACTGCAAGTCGATATTCACATTACATGTTAGGCTTTTGAGGCATCAGCATGACTTGTCCTTAGGTGTATGGCTTTTACTGTGTCAAGAAATCTGTTGTTTGAGATGGATAATCTAAACAATAATCAATTCTCGCGTTACCATCCTTCTGCTCGCTACCACCTCAGCTCTATCCAGCCAATGTTGAGCAACTTCTAGAAATTTTCTCCAGGAGTACTCCCTACTCATTACCGCCAGCGCCACCGAGTGCACCCCTCTTCCGTTGTCCACACATGATGGCGTGCGTGGACAGGAAAACGTCCACTTCGTACACTCCGGTGAGCACAGGCATGGCACCATCCCCTACGATATTTTCTCTGGTTGTTCTCTGCTGCCGTCTCTAAGCATAGGTACATCGGGTCCAAACATGCAGGATTGCCGCACAGGTGAGATATTTGCTGATTTTCTGTCGGGTGTAAACCCCGACTCCAAGCCGAAACTTGATGTATCAATGCGAGCTTGTTCGCCCCGTCCACCGGAAGTTGGACATACCTACCCGCTCCGTTGGGCTTTTTCGCGCTGACAATACACAACCCTAGAGTTTTACAGGACGCGTTACGCTCGGCCTTGAGCAGCTCAAAACATCTCTGTGGCGAGAACTCAAAAAGTAGCCGAGTCTCCTCACCCTACCAAAAGAACTCAGTTAACAAACCATGCACCCATCACCTACACCTGCACCTGCACCTGCAAAGGTAACTTACCCTCCTGGCATTGACGGCAGGCGTTTCAGCTTCTTCTCTAGCAGTCGTCACTTCATCGGCCTGGCGGCCTTGTCGACGACGGCGGGTTCTGGGGACCTTGACCAGCGATCGTATGGTGACTAGGGTAAGACGCTCAGTGAGCGAGACACTTAACAAATCAACATCTACCGTAACCCTCCAGTCCTGTTGTTCACTCACTTTTTCTTGCGCTCAACTGGAAAAAGGTTGAGTCCATGTGTAGATGTAGGAAGTGAGTTGTCATTTTGCAGAGATGAAGAAGAAGGTTTTACTTTGCAGGGATTTTTTTTTGGCTAAGAAGAAGGCACCTTCCCTTCCCGCGAGTATTTGCATGGTGCGAACGTAGACAGTTTCGGAAAGTGCCTTCCATCACCCGAGGTGGCACGCGCAAGGCGAGCGACACACGGCATATTCTCTTGTTTGACTCAATCTCACGCAGGGTTGTTGATTCGGTAGCCTTTCTATATGACTATAATATAGACATGCATTGACAGATGCTGGTAAGAGTTTACCATGATGCATGGTTTGGTTTTCTGATAATGTTCTAGAAGTCAAGTATGTTTCTTGTGAGTCTCAATTTAAGTAGAGTCAAAAAAAATCTTTGTACTTCCATCATCGACTACCGCAGGTAAATTGCTAGGAGCTTGCCATACTTACTTTACAGTGGTTATGTAAGATTTTATGACTTTGGACATTTTTCAAACCTACTTTGCTATCAACATACTCAATGCAACTAGGTAGTTCTATATATGGAACATAGACATAAATAGTATGGGTGTTGTGACCTTGTCAGCTTACCACCTGTGCCTCATTTTCGCCCTGATTCACTGGTCCCGTGTTTAAGTCGGGCCGAAAAGACGCTAAATGGGCGAAATTGCGGGGATGAACAGGGATGTATTGTTGAGCAAACCAGTACCGAAACATTTCGCAAATTCATTTCTGATCATCCCATCCTCAAGGACAAAATTTGGGCGCTCGACGTCTTGACCTCGAGCCATGGATTTAAAACCGCCAAATGTATCTCAACCTTCAAACCCTCAGGTACCACCAAAAGACACTCCGGCGGAAGAATCCACCACTTGTCGAGAATGCCGGCGGCGCAAAGTAAAATGCGACGGTGCCATGCCCGTCTGCACTATTTGCAAGAAGTACAGGCGTCATTGTCTGTATGACAAGCATAGTAGGACCAGACTGACTCGAAGGTATAGTGCATGCCTAGCGCTGCAGACCAGCCTATGATATAGTATGGACTAGCTGCTGATCGTAACGCAGGCAACTCACCCTCCTGGAGGAACGGCTTGAAAAGGCCGAAACAGTCTTGAGACGCCATTATACCGACAGTCAGATCGCGGAGATGCTGGAAGGGCCAAAAGAAGCACTGATATCCACAACCAAGGCAGAGACACCAGCACCAGTCCGAGAGGCAACACCAGCACCAGCACCAGCAGCGACGCCAGGGTTAGTCAGCTTGCCAAATACATCCCCAGGAAGTGTGGACAACCTGCTTCAATTGCCAAATCAAACGCCAAACTCTAGTCTTTATATGGCAGCCACATCGAATGTGACAGCTTTCGCAACCGATCCGTTCTTACTAGCACCAATTGGTGAAGTTGAAGCAACAAATGGACTCTGGGCTGGATCGCAAGACACGCCGTTTGAATCTATCCCTTCAGCAGCAGATGATTTCGAGTGGAACGAACAGGAAACATCGTGGGGTACATACGACCCAGCCAACTGGTCCATAACAAACCATGTCGACGGAAACCCCTCACAAGCCATTATGGATGGCATGGCCTCTTTGACTATCGGCGATCAGAAGAGAGGTTATTATGGAGCCGCATCTGGATCCGCTCTTTTACGGCAGATCTTGTCTGCACGTCCAGATGGGGAGGAAGTTGATGCTGATGTGGCACTCCATGAGATTGAGTCTCTATTTCAACAGCATTCTGATCAATCTCAATGGTTCCGCTCTCAAGCAATGCTAACACGCGTGGCGGTCGAGAACCTCATCGATGCATTTTTTGTCTTTTATCATCCAACATTTCCCATAGTCCATGAGCCGACATTTCGAGCACAGTATGCCGGGACCCTACCTTGCGCCAACAAAGGCCACTGGAACACCCTTGCCAATATCCTAGCGGCTTTGGGATCATTCGCTAGTAGTAATGTTGCGGATGCCACGGACCTACCAATCTTTCAAGCCGCGCAAAAGAGCCTTTTTTCAAATTACCTCGAGGTTGGAAATTTGACACTTGTTCAAGCGTTTAGCTTGTCGTCGAATTATATGCAAAAGCGGAACAAGCCCAATACTGGTTTCAACTACGGCGGTCTAGCTATCAGATTGGCCATTGGACTGGGACTTCACAAGGATCTGGAGGGCAACAGTCTCTCACCTCTTCAAAGCGAGACGAGACGTAGGATATGGTGGTGCCTATGTGTCCTCGACGTTGGTGCTACTATTACTTATGGGCGACCCCTGAACTGGCCACAGGCTGGTGTGGAGACAGCTTTCCCTCAGAACATCCATGAAAAGGTATGTGCGCGACTACAAATTCCACGAAACCCCATACTAACACTGGCGTCAGGATCTCACACAAGATTCCACTCGTTGTCCACAAGAAGTCGAAGGCATAACAATGTACACCTACATTCGGGTTCAATCAGCCTACCATCTTAGCACAATGCCTGTTTACAATCGTCTCATTACCAGCCCCTTCCCATCAGCTACAGAGTTGATTACACTAGACGACGTGTGCATCGGCTCTTGGCTTGCACAGGTACCGTATTATTACTTGGCCCTACCACCTCCAGAATCTGAGCACGCTCTCGGGATGGGTATCTCAGAGTGGCGGTATCGAAATTTAAGAATCGTCATGTACCGTCCGTTTTTGGTCAGATGGGCTCGCTCGTCGTCACAAACCACTCAGCAGAACCTGACAAGTAGCGAAAACCTGGCTGTTTTTAGATGTCTTGATGCAGCCAAGGAATCCATTACTCACATCCAAGGCTACTGGACATCTCGATCACACTCAAGGCTCGCTGCCTTTTACATTCTGTGAGTAGTTCAATAGTCTCTCCGAGAACCCGACTGATAAGTGATAACCAGATACTTCTTATTCCATGCTACTTTGATTCCCGTCCATTGTCTGCGACAGAATCCTCACCACGCACTCGCTGCAGAATGGCGTTCGCAGATACAAGCCTCTCTAGCTATCATGGGTGCCATGGCGGGATTGAACCCCAACAGTTCCAAATGTCGTGACATCACACTCAGACTGTGCTGGCCACATCTTGAGGAGGAAGGTGCCCGTGCGTACTGTGATAACACATCCTTCATGACTGGGGTGGCAGACAACGAGGCGGCTTCTATAATCAGCGGCTACAATACGTGGTGCGAGTCCATGAGCAATGCTGGGGTTTCAGTGCCGACTTATGACTGGGCCGATGATAATGATTCAGCACTGGGCTTCTTTTGAAGGAACAGGGAAATAAACAAAGTTATTAACAAAAAGAACATTTTCAAGTATCAACAAGATCCAGGTTAGTTTCGAAGTAACATACCTCTCATACTTGGGCAGGACCTGGTATGCACCTTCAAGTATGAGGCAGATATCAAGGAGTAGATAAATCGAAAAAAGCATCGGAATGAACGATTAATTCCGCGACGGGCCATAGTATCTATACTGCTCACTCTATTTGATGACTGACTCACCCAACCTGAGGCAAAGATCTGGTGCTGACCCCGTATTTCGTAATGATGCCATAACTTGAATTCACCCATCTCGATCCGTGTTCAACCATGACGACAACTGTGTTTTGACATTCAACACGATAACTCGACTTCCTTGGTCTAACTTACCAGTCGTGTCTTCATTCAGGTCTCCTCTACTTCAGCATGACGTCCAGAAATCTCAACAAGACCTGACGCGATGTTGTCTTTGAACAGTACGAAGCCGACCGCGCAGCTGGCGTCCCCTTTCCAATCCGGTACTTGATCTACGGCGACCAGTGGAAAACAGATATTGTTATTGAGATCCCCAAAAAGATTAAAGTGTCTGTCTTTCGTCAAGCTCTCCTCCACGCTGCTAGTTCTAGACGGCTTGAGAAGGATCCGGCGTATGAAGACGACCTAATCAAAATCCGAGCAGGCATTCCGCCTTCTTCAAAAAGTAGCGATGATGCCCAGCCTCAGGATAACTCTGCTGCAAAGGTGAACACAGCCTGGGTTACGGCTGAGCTAACATCGATTAACTGGCGATGCTTTTGTTGCCGATATTCGGATTGCATAACGAAACAGCTTAAGATAAACACACACACTGGTGTTCTGCCACAACTTTTGGTTGAAATCGATTCAGATTCATGAAATAACACTATATGCTAAATACCCTAACCTTTCGCGTCTGACTACTTTACACAACAGTTATTGTCACCCAACTCATACACATAGTGATATTGTCCCTGCATCTCTGCTGGCAGTTGTTTCGATCCAGGCATTTCTTGCGGCTGGCCCCAACCCGGATGTTCGGGTTTGGCGTCTTTTATTTGTATCCCCGTGGGCTCCGTAGGTTGACTGCCTGACTTGGAATTTCTTTTCCGTCGCCAGAGAAGAAAACCTCCCAGACAGAGCACAAGTGCAACCGCAGCACCAGCTACTGCACCACCTATCACAGCGCCAGAAGGAGATGATATAGCTTCTGATGTTCCAGTCGGTGGTGCAACGTCTTTCTCAACCGTCGTTGCACTTGCAGTTGGCTGGACGATTCCACTGGCGTCCGCACCACATTTATTGGCAGTATTCTGATCGAAAACTCGAACTAGTTTACTCTTGCTTGATGGATTTGCCTGCCATAGAGTGAAAGTTCCCGCATCATGGTTTACCATCAGATATGCCGCGGTGAGAAAATAGCGGCCTAGTGTTGCTGGTTGATCAGCCACGGCGTTCATCAAAAGCTCTTTGACGTTTGATTTTGTAACTCGAGCGCCACTGCGATCGATCTCGGAAAAGGGAACTATGTATTGATCATTGGGGACCCTGATTTGCAAACCTGAGTCGAGGTGGAAGGTAATATCGCCATCGAATCTGCTTCATGTTAGTGGTGAGTGACAATTGAAAGAACAAGATGCACTTACACCTTATCGACATCAAACAAATGAGCCGACCAATGGAGTCCATATGAGGGCCCCGTATGGTTGAATCCAGTCACTTGCTCGAAGTTTGATACATAAGCACCAGGCGCCTCGAGAAGAAGCTGTCTCTGAGGCACGATACAGCATGGTAGAGCGGTGTTGGAGGGGAAGATAGTCTCATCAGAGCCATCGCGAAAATTAACACGAATATCCGAGATGGTGACTTTCATCCCGGTCCAACATCCGGCTGTTCCGGTATAATCGTCGTAGACAAGTGGTGCCGTGTAGTTCTTCCCAATCACCTTCTCCTCATCATACCCCCCAAGGACCAGGGAGCCTTCGATAGGAGTTTTCACCCACATTCTCCCCCAGAAGATTGACCATACTCTGGAACTGATCTTGCCAGTAGCCCGAAGAGCATTGAGGTAGGTGGAATTAGAACCTAGGCCCAGGGGATGGAGTATAGTATAACCGGCATCCCATTTCAGGCGCGGTATCCCGATCGGAAAGTTCACTACGGCTGGTGCGCCCTGGAGGGTGATATTATCAGTGCCTGCAAGGCTAGTCGAGATGAGCTTCTTGATTCCTGTTTCTGAGCCTTGGAACGTTGCCTCATCTCTTGCGCCGCCCGCATTTCCGATATCGCTGGCCTTTTGGAAAGATTTAGAATCTTCTTCGTTGAAAAGTCCGCCCCTTCGAATTTCGCAGATACGATCGTTCCAGATAACGGTCTTGTCGCAGTAAGGCTGTTTGTCGTATATCCAAGTATTGTTGAGTTCCCTAGCTGTGGATCAGTAAAGGACAACCGTTGCAGGCCTGCTGGTATTACTTACGCCCAAGGAAGAAGAACAATATTCTGCTCAGGAGATCCAATCTTTGCAGGGATGCCGGTCATGAGAGATTTTTCGACATCGGGGAGAACTTGGGTGTCGCGAATAGGAAGAGACAAAGGTTCGAAATCACAGGGAGAGGCGCATATCGCTGAAGCAAACAGCAATAAAGGCAAGAGTTGACGCATCTTTACCGTCCACGTCCAGACAAGGGAAATAATCTCAAAGAAAAGAAAAATAGATTTAGAGCACAAAGAACAGGACAGAGCAAACTCTCCATGTTGAACACTTGGTCAGGCCATCAGCCAAGTCACCGATCAACACAACCAACAGCATGAAGGAATTCAAACGTTAGGACCAACAGCATAAACATTGCTTAGACTTTGGCTGTGTGTGGACTTTCTACGCGCCCAACCCCTTCGGCCCATGACAATTTCAGCGCTAATTTTGGGAATAATTGTGATTGGCACGTTTTGGCACTTGAACAGGGATACTAATACATGGGCCAACCAACAACGTTCCGTGATTCGTCAGAATCTATGGATTTTTTATCATGTAAGCGTCTAGACTGCTTTCATCCATGGTATCTGTCTTTTTTAACTCCTCAGGGCGACCACGAAGTATCACGAATAACCATATTATGCGTCCTTTTCAATTGTCGAATTATAGCGTTGTCTGGATTTTCCCATCTGTTTGTCCATAGTTCTTTTATCATGATCTGGCTCTCTTCGACGCCCGGACTACGCAAATCACGCGTGGTGCTGGTCGCCGCCATCGTCGGTCTATTGTTCTTCTGGCACCTAGCATCTTCGCCCCGACCTCCACCAGCCAGCCACCTGCAATTTACACCAAGCTCCTTAGACTGGTCGACCCAGCGCCAATTCTATCCTCCATCATCTATCAAGCCATTGCCGACAGACAAACCTCGCAAATTGCCCCAGGTCCAGGCCAATAATGGCAAGTTCAGACACACATCTGAGACAAAGAGCCGTCAAAAGGCTGTGCGTGATGAATTTATCCGCAGCTACATGTCGTACAAGCAATACGCCTGGATGAAAGATGAATTGATGCCCCTATCCGTAAAAGGGAAGGACAATTATGGAGGCTGGGCCGCAACTTTGGTCGACTCTCTAGACACCCTCTGGATTATGGACTTGAAGGAAGAGTTCAATGATGCTGCCCAAGCTGCTGCCACGCTCAACTGGGGTGAGACTCACGAGGGTGCTGTTAACTTGTTTGAAACGACAATCCGCCATCTTGGAGGCCTTCTTAGTGCATATGAGCTGAGTGGCCAAGAGGCGATACTCAAAAAGGCCGTCGAGCTTGGAGAGATGCTTTACGTCGCTTTCGATACACCAAATCGTATGCCTGGCTTTTGGCTCAATTTTGAAGACGCAAGGAAAGGAAAGCAAGTTGCAGGTATCCATGATCCTTCTGCATCTCCTGGTTCTTTGGTCATGGAGTTCACTAGACTGTCGCAAATCACTGGCGATCCCAAGTTTTACGATGCTACAGATCGCGTGACGCAATTTCTGTTTAAAACTCAGAATAGCACGTTACTCCCAGGAATGTGGCCTGTCTGTCTTGACTTTCAGAACGAACAAGTGCACGATAACACGTTTTCCCTTGGTGCTCTGGCCGATTCCCTATACGAGTATCTGCCTAAGATGCATGCTCTGTTGGGCGGTATAGATGGAAATTACGAGATTATGTATCGTACAGCGATGGATGTTGTGATCAAGAACCTTCTCTACCGACCGATGCTGCCACAGCAGGATGATGTCTTATTCGCTGGTGATATTCGGATCAATGAGCAGGCTGAACGGAGTACCGAGAGCCAACATCTGACCTGTTTTACCGGAGGCATGTTCGCCCTAGGTGGCAAGCTCTTGAACATTGAGGAACATGTCAAGATTGGCGAAAAGCTGGCTCGAGGCTGTGGATGGGCTTACAAGGTATTCCCAACCGGTATGATGCCCGAGATATTTGACCTGACGCCTTGCCCGTACTTTGAGCCATGTAACTTCGATAAAGAGCGCTGGAGACCTCAACGAGACTTACTCCCTCCAGGCTTCGTTCATGCTCGAGACCCGAGATATCTTCTCCGGCCGGAAGCTATCGAGAGTATATTCTATATGTATCGTATCACAGCAGATCCCCAGTGGCAGGATATGGCATGGGATATGTTTCAGTCTATTGTTCGCTTGACTTCCACAGAACATGCCAACGCGGGTATTGCGGATGTTGTTAATACAGAGACGGTCAAGATTGACTCCATGGAGGTAAGTAGACTGCTAAAGGATGTAGAAACGTACTAACACACACAAAGAGCTTTTGGATGTCTGAGACTTTGAAGTACTTTTACCTCATTTTTTCACCGCCTGATTTGGTGAATCTGGATGAGTATGTACTAAACACAGAAGCACACCCCTTTCGCCGACCGTAGTGCGGGATTGAGGAGAAAGAGCAAACATATAAATTCTTTCAAAAGAATAACAAAGCGAAGATCGAAAAAATGAATTAGTAATAAAGAGGATTTGTCGCACCGCGTTACACACAGTGGAGAACAATGGCAAGAGTGTTCACAGAAAATCTAGGCACCAAGGTGTCAGTGTTTACACATGCCACAACAGCCGCGTGCAAAGAACAATCAGAACACTTGAATATTTAGACCAGGGAGTGAATAAAGACTAGGTAAGTTACTATGACAGTTTAGACCAAGGATGCCTAAGATTTTCTATCATTTAATCTAAAGTCGCCATTTCTTATGGTGCCTGGGATTAAAAAAAAGAGCACATTCCACTTCGGTCTTCTTGCACTTTACCTTCACTTCTACATACACTTCTTTCAACCTGCCATCGATGTGAGATATTGTCTTTCCTACCCACCAGGATGCAGACCTTTTCTCGATTCATGCGGTTGCCGTACGACATCCGACATCAAATCTATATTCTCGCAACCCCGCGTCGAGTGGTTTACGTCAAAGAAGGACCTATTGATGTAAAAGAAAAATTCGCCTGGGCCGATCAAGGCTACAGGTAATACCTCAATTATGCATTCGATCGATTTTGCAAAGGACTCCAGGAAACGTTGAATTTCACCGATACCCTCTCCAAGGTATGTAGGGAATGATGGCGGCTTTAGACCAAGGTGATAGAAACCTTGGGTAAATTCAGTACAAGATAACGGATTGGTTTACCAATCTTTATTTTCCCTTGGACTAAAGTGGTTAAATATTCTGACATGCTGTAGATACGGCACCCTGACTTGGCGCACTTTGAGTGCAACTGGCGACGTAAGATAATCGAAGAGTCACCAAAGCAAGCGCGCTTGACTGACTACGGCTTCACCTCGAATCTACCTCCAAACCGCCCCCCAACAGATCAATCTTGGCCAGCAGATGTACCGGTGATTCCGTTTCAGCGGGTTATCGGGTCTCTCGACGTCGCCTTCGAGCTTACCCGCGACTGTGCCTTTTATAGCGAAGCTGAAATTCCACCATTTTTGCACGTTTGTGCCGAGTCCCGACTAGTTCTCCAGCGCTGGGGCTATCGGCTTTTCTTTTCCACCCGTACTTGCGGACCGCGAACATGGTTCCACCCAGGGAGGGATCGCCTTTACATTCCTAATGAGCTCTGTCCAGATGATGAGGATAGGGCTGACATGTCACGACATACTTTCTACCGTTCGGATTTCAGATGCCCGATACTCTCAGGGTCATACTGGGACATGGGGCAATTCAGTGCACAAGACTTGAAAGACATTCAATACCTTGTCCTTGGGACCAACTATGTCGAAGATATGCGAAATCTCTCCGACTCCCTTGCAAAGACACTCCCGCTTGTCCCTAGACTCAAAGAGCTGTTCATCGAAAACTGGTCACTAGACTATTTTTACCGCTGGGTGGAAATAAAAGGGGGTCTTCCAAGTGCGAAAAGCCCTTGGAAAGGGTTGGTCGACTGCATACCTGTCGAGGACATCGATATTATATCAGATGTCTACTGGCTACGAGGCCAAATTGACGACTATGAGTTCGCGCCACTAACCTGTCTTTCTGGGCGTAGAAATTGCGATTTTCATTACCACAGGAAAACAACAACAGATCCCTTCCATGCTACAGAAGCGAAATGGATTGAGGAGGACCTGGCTGAGCGCATAGGACTGCCCGATAACTACCAAGTTCCCATCATCCGTCACGTCAATCTTTTACCAGAAGCATACACAGACCTCTTTCTAAAAAGCCGACACGATCTCTGGACCACTCTCCAATGTCTTGATGCTGGACTGATGCAGCGGGCCGATTTCAGAGACATATTCTCAAAAGCGAATCAAAATCCACCCCCTTTCAACGTCGGGTGGGCGAGTACCATACCTCCGAGTATCACCTGGCAACAATACCTCTCCCTTGCCCAGGGACGGGACCTCACTGTGGGATCGAGCACAGAAGGGTATAGAATCATTCGGTCCCTTTTACAGGTGGCTTATCTCAATCGCTATGAGATAGAAGAGCCAAAATTTGATGTTTTTTAGAAAGTCTACTATTTATGTGGAACTGGTGGCAGAGAGAAATACCTGGATCGCTCAGGCAAAGCCGTCGTGTATACCTGGCAGTAACGGACTGATTCACTTTGGACATAGAACAGTTTAGCTTTCCTCAAACCAACACGATCTTGATTTTCTGTCTAAGTCCAAACGTGAATGAATTTCTCGATGATATTAAAGCTTCTCAGGAGATTTCCGTGACTATAGAGAGCCCCATTCGCATCCGGTCCTAGCAAGACAACCCTCGAGGCTCGAAACATGCTGATTGTCAGACTCGGATCCGACTTGGCTCAAAATAGACCGCAGCCAGTAGGCAAGACTTGTTTCAACTGTTTCATTGTGGGTTGAATTTCAAATACCGCCAACTACCCAACACAGCTAGTCGAGTGCTCACTCTCGTAGTCTCTTGCAGGCTGTTCAGCAATAAAATCCCTCTCCATCTCGGTAAGGTGAAAGATTTGATGCGAGTCACAGTGGTGATGGACCAGTTCGCGAAGACTCTTGGGGGTGGCTCCGTTCTTCTCCAGGCTGCTCTTCTAGAGAACCTTGTAATGGCCGTAGACGTCAAGGGCCTTTTGAACTTGGGGAGTGGTGGCGAGCAGACTCTCTGAGTTGAGCATTATCTTGCGATCAAACTCTATGAGCCTGCGTTCCGACTCCATGTCATTGTCCTTTCTGTCAGCATGATCGGCGAACCTCCTCAGCCCTTTTCGCACGCGTTTGATAGTCTCTCGATCTGGGGTGGCCAGTCGCTTTCCTAGTCTTCTCATTTCCCGTGCATACTCGCGCAGGGTATTGCTGTTGTTGTACTGGTTCGTGGAGTCCACAGGCGTTGGCTTTACAGCGACTGGCTCGGTACCCTCCATAGGTGGCAGGAGTTCATCTCCAGGGCCAGGCTCCTCGATGGATGGTAAAGGTTGGTCGTGAGCGTGAGGTTCCTTGACCATCGACATTCCCTCGCTTCCGGTGGCAGTGATGCCGATAGCGTTCCGAATCATCGCTTCGTAAATATTGGACTCTGGCCTTTTCGTTCGGACTACCCATACCCGGTCTCCATGCCAGTCTTCTTGGCGAATAATTGGCTCCTCCACTTGTTGGTCAAGCTCAATGATGAATGGATAGAATTTGGTTTTCTCAAACACCTTGATTGCAACAGGCAGCCACTGCATGACCTTCATTTCCTCAAATACCCTAACAAAGTTCCTTTGAGGAGGACTTACATACTCAAAAGGCATTGGCTTTCGACAATAGAAAACGGCAATGCCGACTGCCAGGTTAGGTGCGGGCAAACTAACCGGTCTGTCTGTTGTTTCTTGCAAAGACAGGGCTCTTTTCATACTTGAACGAAGGGACCGGTAAGCTCGGTTGCCTTGGCCAAGAAACGTGTTGGATTTGAGAGCGCAGTCCGTGATTGTTCTTTCCATCATATCCCAACACTCGATTGCATGCTGCTTTTGGATCCCGACAGCCTGGAAGATTTCAGTGAGGAGCGTCTGGCTTGGTGTAACAGTGTGTTCGGGAATGATGAGGTTGGCCGGGACTTGCCCAGAGGCATTGATGCCGATATTCATCTCATTGGTGTAAAAGTCCTGGTTGATTTCATGGACATCGCCCATCCCGTTCCGCTGGTCAACATCAAGATCGGCCATGTTGGTTATTTAGTCTCTGATGACTTGCAGTCGGCATGTCACGAAAACCTTCTCGATCTTCTCAGAAAGGTGTTCATGTGAGATCCAGGCCAAAGCATTAGTAATCGTTTGCAAACGAGGATCAATACCTATGACTGCCGTGAAATTTGTTTGGTTTAACATGTAACATGTGGGTTGCGAAAGACAAAAAAAGATAAAGATCAATGAATAAAACAGGTGTTTGTGTCCCAAGTGATGGGGCTACCTGCTGGTGTCACTGATAGTCGGCTGCCGCGACCACGCACGTGCGCAAGATGATCTTTACTAAATTTTATCCTAAATATGTCTAAACTCGAAGAATTCATCATAAATTCTTACTTATGAGAAATCATCTCAGTATACAACAGGTTTGATTCCCTGTTGGTAAGAAATTCGCCATCCCAATATGTAGGCCCCCCTGGCTGTTGTCGTTAAGTTTTTATTAACATCAGATATCAATCTAGAATCTACTAACAGACTATTACATATCGCCATAACTACTGTATGCCATCTCCATCTCCATGATTTACACTATAGGAACTACTCGATCAGCTTCAGACCACCAGATCTTCTCCAAATCTCCTCAATACCACTGTTTTTTCTCGGGAGTATTCCATCTTCTACAATCTGTTCATGAGGTCCTGTATCTATGCAAATTCCTATTCCCCCCAAGACAGAAGGAGGATCTGAGCTCAGAGTCTTAGTAACTGGCTCCAAGAGAAGCCCAACAATAGCTGCTGGAAACTCGTCTTCATTCCAACGCTCTCCGTCGTCATCTGAGTCTTCCACGTATTCGCCGTCGTCTGGACTTTATTTACAATCTTCCACAGGTATTCTATCAAACTCTAAAAACACCCAGAGCATAGAATTGATCTACTGTCACCTATTAGGATCTGCGACCCTTCCGAGCAGGAACTTGATGGCTTTTTCGTTTTCGTCCAGGATAACATCATGTAATGTTGTAAGCCTCTCATAGGTGCCGAGATCGATTTCAGCTCCAAGCTGGAGATGTAAATTCGTCCCCTCAAATTATGATTCCTCCAAAGACTTGTAGGGGAAGATAGTAGGATGGAATCTGCGTTTCCTGAGATCTCTAAAAATGAAATTGTAAAAACGGCCTTCCCCGTTGACCATATTCGGGTCAAGCCCATTGGCCAAGGCATAATTCAAAGCCTGAAACTGGTCTGCAGCCTCGTCATCTGCCATATTGTTCTCGTATTGCTTCATGTCGGCAGTAGGTTTGGTCAACATCCATACATTTTAGGTCAGGGGGTACTCTAGCGATAAATAACGCGTGTCTGTTCTGGTTATATGTTGCCTAATCATATTCGGTGAGAGGGGCGATACTTATTGTCTAGATCCGTGGATGATAGAATCTCTAACTAGGCAGGTACAGATGCCACAAGTTTAGATGGCTGCTTTCTATCTTCGGTCACCTTACGAGGCCAGTGTGCCCTAGTCTCGTCGTGTCTCAACCCACTCTCAGACACCGGTCGTCTCCCCAGCTTGAAATGACGCCTCCAGTTGAGACAGACGGTGCGCTGCTCGGGGCTACAGAAATACTCAGCGAGGCATCGAAGATTGATAGGAATGGATCCCGTCTCGCTCATACTCCGATACCAGCGCATTTCGAGAACTGGAAACATCTGAAGACCCTCTTCGAGCCCGACACGCAGCTTATCCAAACCAGAAAACATCTTCTTCTGCTAGTCAAGCATGGCCTGGTTCTGTAGCTCAAATGCGGCAATAAAGGCACTTCGCTCAGCACTGATCAATTCCCGCTCCTTATCAAGTATGTTATTTGCTTCGTTTCTCACTGCGCGAAGCTTCTCATCGTGATACTCGGCGAAGAGGGCTATTCCGTTTCGTACCTTGTTGACGACTTCTCGGCGCTCTTGCTCCGGTAGGCCCTTGCGTAGCGGTTTCAAATCGGTAACGTAGAAGCGTAGAATATCCGCCCCAAGACCGCAGAGCCCCATATCTCTTCGTCTGTTCGGCACCTCGAAAGTGTAATTCCACTCTGAAATATCTTCATCGATGAACTTGGAGATAGTGTGGAACCACTTCGGGTCGTGATGCCAGCACCACAGGCGGACACTTGCCTTTAGGTCAGGGGGCAGGACCCTAAGGGTAGGCTCGCTCATCCACTTTGTCATTCTTGGCTTCAGAGCCTCTTGGTCATATTCAAGATTGCTTATCTTGTGGGCTAGGTCCTCGGCCTGATCGAGGGCGTCTTGTCTGGTAACCCTGGCTTGAACGATGGTGGGAGCTGGATCGAAACTGTCGACGGAGGAGATAGACTCGTTATCATCTTCGTCGCAAGGCTACGAGGCCATATCGAAAATGGAGTGTTCTGTGGAGTATAACGTGTGGCGATAGAAGAGGCTACGGGGATAGTGATCTGCGGAAGCTCGGGACGATAAGCAGGGACTGGCTTTGGTTGATCGGTGTTGCCTCCAAGTCTGGGTTTGGGTTCTTGTATGAGCTTCTACTGTGTTTGAAAAAGAAAATGGTCAGTATTGAAACAGGCTACATTACTTCGTGTCCATGGCTCACTGCATCCTCTTGATTTGAGGTTCTGGGCAAAAATGGTCCCAACTAAGCCGTAGCCTCGAATCTTCAAGAGGTATTGAACAGTAGCAAAAGACTAGAACGAAGGTAAATACCAATATGTAGGCCCATTCACGATATAAATAGGAAGAGCCAAAATCAAAGGAAAATGATTTTGGAAGAAGTTGACAGTTTGGAGGGAGCAGACCGAGAAGTGGGGATCATATCTTGTGCGACCAACAAAAGGTATTCCTCCGGCACCGTACCTATCAGTGTCAACCCCAAGAGGGGATTTCGATTGGCCGTTTTAGACAAGATGTATGAAATTTACAAAAGGTTAGATAAAACTTTCTGCCTTTACGACGAGTTTATTATGAACTCATCATAAACTTATGGAAATACCTATTATCAATCTTTAGTGGGGGAATCCTATCATCCTTCTCTCCCCAAAGTCTTTGTGACCCAGTTTCCATGTTTGGCACTCCACTGCCAGTCTCCCTATTCTATCTACTCCGCCTTAAAATATCTCGTCACCTCTTATCTCTTGATGCCAATAACCACTCACATGATCCCCGCCATCGACAGCCTTGTCACCACGTTCAAAGTCCTCAGGTCAATCTAGGAGACTGAATTGAGCATCTATCAACCTGCCAGCCAACATAGGACAAAAGTCGACAACCCAGGGCAAATCTCACGACAATCAAAAACAAGTGATTGAGGATTGTGCCAATATTTGCTTGGATGAGCAGATCGAGCTTCTCCAGCATGTCAATAAATAATTTCGGCGAGTGTTAGTTATTCTTTACAATCTAACACATGCATCGCTAACATATAAACAAACCCTTGGGGCAGCTTGCCACTGAAGATTCAGAACGTGTTGAGCACCGAGATTGCGGCATCCAGTCACCTAATCAAGTTGTCAAGTCTGGTGTCGATAGCCTGCTGAAGCTGCACGACCGTATTGTCCAACTATCAAAGCCTGTACCAGCCTAAGATGTGTATCAGACGCCCCTGAGTGAGTAAATACATTAACCCTCGTATTGTCCTTACAAATAGTCCATCGCTAGGTCTTGAATCCAATATCCTCGCCATTTCGAAGCAGCCAAACCCTCCAGGCACTCTAGAAAGAGGTTCCATCAAGCGCAAGGCTACAAGCACCTTGATCTCCGTCGCTCCCAGTACTGCTCGTGTCATTTATCGAGAGCAAGCTGTGCGTAAAAGCCAGTATTATGTGACACCAAGAAATGGGATCTAAGTTTCTTAATGACTACAATGATAACAACGATCTGAATATACACACTCAAGTAACTGTGCGTCTTATAGGAATACATCTGAGTTCACAAGATGATTATAAAAGGATCATGATAACCATGTTATAAAGAAACCTAAGCCATTAGCAGTTCACGAATGTATCCGGATATATTAGTAGGCCAATCATTTTAGTAAAAGCAGTTCGAAAAATTCAAATTTATAGGACAACATATCGAGCTAGCTATTATATAGGGCAATTTTCAAGTTTTCATTTATCAGCCCGTAACTCCAAACCTAAGCAATTTGTTCTGCCATTCTGGGTGACTGGCCATCTCCCCAGAGCTGCTTGTCAACCTCATCCTGTGTTGCATATCCAGCCTCGTCGCTACTCCCATGCTCACTCTTTATGGCCATGTCTTCATCCTTGTTTTCTCTCTTGATGCGTTTCTGAGAGCTACGTAGACGTCTTGCCACTGACTCCAATGCCGCTGATGCTGGAGCTGCCATACGTGCTACTGGGATCTTGGAATCATCAGCAGCATAAACAGCTGCATGGGCTCCCTGCTGTCGCTCTTCCTCTTGAACGCCCTCATTCAGGAAGGAGAATGAAGTGCTGCTTTCTTGATCAATCGTTGACCAAAGAGCCTGGTTATGAGAAGACTTCATGGTTCCTGCGACACGATATAGGGTTTGAAAATCCTTCTTCATAATGGTCTTTCGACCAGCGTGTACGCAAAGCATATGGACACCTAGGGATAAGCGATTAGCACAACGATTGCCACAAGCAGATAAGGAGATGCCAACCTTCTAGAGTACTTGTCAGAAATGTTTCAGAAGCTTCTAATAGAGCTCTGATTGCCTCCTTCTGGGCGCGGAGTGGTTTATGGCCATGACTGCATTCTTGCATAATCTCCTTGCAGAGACGAGCGAACGGGGTAAATGGAATAGCTGGTACGTTGCTCTTGACGACTGCCTTTTTGAACTCTGATTTCCACGTATCTACGCAATCATTAGATTCGTATAATCATAGTTGGCAAGTGATGAGCTTACTGAACTGGGCCATGTCTGTCCTGAGCGCTCTCTTGGATGTCATGATCTGTCCCTTTCGCATTCCTCTGGACACCTTCTCCCTGGCAATCACAATCTTGCGGCGAGACTTTGTAGTCTTGCCTTTCGGCTTTGTCTTCGGCTTCGCCGGCATGGTGATAGAGTGCTCGTAGTTGTGAGTGTAAAGGGGGGTTGTAAACGTCAAGATAGAAGGAGATTGTAGATGCTGAAGCGAAAAGAGGCTGTCGAGACCATAGTAAAGAGAAGTCGAATTATAATGGCATGACGAAAATATCTTATGAAGGAGTTAAGAAGAGAAGAGTTAAGATGTGCTCCAGTTTCAAGTCGTAGGCAGTGGTATTCGGAATGTTGTGAATCACTGTTGATTCTATTGATTTTGAGCCAATGAGAGCCGTGAATTTGGTCGATCACTTCCGATTTAGGACTGACGGGCCTAAATTTAGCATCTAACCTCAATTCGCTTCGCTATTCAAGAAATCTACAACTCCTCCTCCACTCGACCTCTTCACATCTTTCTCAAGCCTCTCCCGTTTTTACATTAGGAGCTTTCAACTGAATACGAATCCTCATAGCGGTGGTTCCTGTGTTTCCTAACCTCTCCATCAATCAACTCAATACTTTCGCCCTTCATTTCTTTCCACCCAAATTTGAATCGCAACCTGACTGGAAGAGGGCGCGGTAAGCTTTTGTCAACAATCTATAGATTGATCGCTTGAGCTAATCAGTCCAGGACGTCCGCACGGTGGTGGCTAGCCGCCGAAGAAACGCAAGGCTGAGGATGAACTCTCAGCTAATCCCTACACAAAGGCTCGTGACCGCTTAGAGGCACTGCCCGAGGAACAACGGGCGTATGAACTTGGGAAGAAGACATCCAACCAGCAATGGTCACGCGTGAAAAAGAGGCGCTATGTGCGAGAGGATTTCAATAAAGGCGACGCAGCTACTCGGCAATCTTTTGAATCAATGGCTTTTCAGGAACACTGTGCCAAATAGTAAGCCATCTGTCGTCTTGATTGATTTTCATAAAACTAACAGATGCAGTGCTTCACTTGGCAAGCACCCTGACCAGTTCAAGTCAGATGCACTTTTGTCGGCTGAGATCAACAACACCGGCCAAATTGTGGAGGACGATGGTGACCCTGTCTGGGAAACCATCGAATCCAAAGACCTCGATGAAGAAGAGGAGCGCCAACTCAATTGAATTACTGAAAAGTACAATTTCGATGACAACTGTTACTGATACCTAATGACAGCGACGAAAAACTTCCTTTACTTTCCGCCAATATCTTCAGCCGACTGGAGATCTTTGTCTGGTCTATAACCAGACCCAAGAATCTCGACGCCTTGAAGCATTGGAACAGGTTTCTATATCTACCAGTCCGTCTGCCCTGGGGAAGTCGAATCAAGTATCCTCTTGTCAAGAAACGACGGTAAGTCCATTCAACTAAGTGATATGTCATTTATTAACTTTTTACAGCAATTTCAATGGCATTCAGTCATATCGCACGTTTGGTAGAGCCAGGTGTCCGTGGTGGAACGCTCGTCAGCGAAACCACAAGACAGGAGCACCCTCGGTGATGCAGATGATTCGAAAAGTCCGCTGTTGGGGTAGACGTAGCTTTATCATATGGGACTACCTCCCTGGTCCGCCCTCTCTCTGGGATGAAAGAAGTCTTGAGCAACTCCGCCTCTTTGAGGGTGTAAGCCAAGACATATGTCGTATTCTCATCGGAACCACGAAGTTGACAGACCTTGTTGAAAAGGATGAGCCTTGGATGCGGCTCATGGTTCTCAACCTATTTGAACGAAGAGGGCTGGTGGCTGGGAATGGGCAAAGATAATTGGGCGATGGAACTACCATGTGCTACCATAAGAAATCGCGGCTTTAGACTAGAGGATAGAAACGTTTAGGTGATTTTAGGCAATTTTAGTCTAAAATTTAGTGATAACTTACCTGACGATTATCTACTCCCTCATCTAAGAGTAACATCTTCCGATCCCCGCAGACAGGGCAACCACAACCACAATCACATTTCACTATTAAATAATGATTGGATTATGAGAAGCAAAGTAATTTGTTTGAGTTTCTCTTTCAGAGATGGTGACTTTATTTACGCTATTACTAGTGGTCTATATATGCACGATTGACCTTGGTATTTCCTCCTCTTCATTAGTCCAACTCATTAGGTTTCCTCTCTTTCCCTTTGCTCATCTCAAATGATTATAGTTCCTTCTCTTTATGACATCTTGATGCTCTCATAGCTGCAAGAGTTTCCTTGGTAGATGTACTCCCTCACACTCTTGGTGGTGGGCTTGTCACCACCAGCGTAGTCGATGACAGAGATACTCTTGTAATAAGCTTCGAAAGGACCTTGGCTGAAATCTGTCATTCCTCCGGCCCAGATCACCGTGCCCTCTGCGGCATCTGGTCTTCCAGCAACCCAAGTTCCGAGCTTGACTTGGCATGGTGTCTGAGGGAACGCGCTTCCACCCTTGGCATCGGCGTAGTTGAGGGTTCGTACAACGACATCGTCGACGAGCCAGTTGATGAAGGAGGGCGTCCATTCGATAGAGTAAACGTGGTATTGATCAATTGGGCCGTCCACAGGGTGGAAAGCACCACGGTCGTATGTGCTCACATCACCTTTGCTGAAGTAATTGGATTGGACTTGAGCATTATCTCCACCAAGCCATTCATAGTCGATCTATTTAAGAGATTAGTAAAATAATCATAGACATAAAGGAGTTGAAAGATACACATACCTCGTCAAGGTCGTCGGATTGCAGCACCAGGCTGGTGACAACGCC
Organism: Fusarium graminum; assembly: GCA_013266165.1. NCBI lineage: Eukaryota > Fungi > Ascomycota > Sordariomycetes > Hypocreales > Nectriaceae > Fusarium > Fusarium graminum. Next base: position 58,283 of record JAAGWP010000073.1, on the reverse strand, counting down.
AACACCATTAGAAGCCTTCAACTCAACGTCGACGCGACCAAAGAAGATGTATTTGCTAGTAGCGATTGTGGGAGCCTGGTTGGGGCCTGAAATTGTGAAGACAGCACCATGTTCGTTGTGTGCGAGAGATGTGCCAGCGTCCTCAGCAAAGGCTTCGCAAGGACCCTTTGAGAAGTCGCAGTGAACACTATCCTTACCAAAGGCAGGGTCGGCAGGACAGGCTGAAAAATGTAAGTCAATTGTTTAGATATGTATGAGATATGAGTGAGAGCTTACTCTGTGTGAGAGGGTTGCACTTTGTAAAGGTCTGGGCTGAGACAAGAGCAGGTGCCGCAAAGGCAAGAGCGTAAAGGGCTTTGGAGAACATTCTTGGAAATGTCGTGCAACGAGAGACAGCAGAGAGAAAGTGTCAGCTGATGAAGAGTGATACAGAGGTTGGAAATGGAAGTTGAGATTGTTTCTCACGCACGTTTAATATAAGCACGAGGTTTCGGGTACAAGAGGCTGGTTTACATCAATTTAGCTGATAATGGATGGGAGGGAAAGTGCCCCAGCCCCAGGCTTAGGACCCCTGTCACCTCGGCTTATATCGATCAGACGATACTGAGTCTCGTATTCCCTGTCGGCCTAGCAACCCCCTGTGAAGCCACCCTGCCCCCTTCTGGTCGGATGCGGCATAGATCACCTAGAGATATGCACTAATCGGGAACCGTCCCTGTCAAAGGGTTCGTGAGGAAGACGCATGTGTACCAGTTGCGTTGCTGCATTAACGGCTGGGACGGAGAATGGCAAACTCTATTGAGCAATGAATGCTAGACGCGCCAGCCACTTTCTGGCCTTTTACCGACCTCCCGTTCTTTCGTTCTCAAGAAAGGGTCCAGATCTTACTTAGTGGGCCACTTTAGCGCTATGCGCCCAGGGACTCGCTACTCCGTACATGAAAATCAGTGTCAGCGGGGCGGAGCGAATTCCCTTTGGCTGACGTCAGGACAGAAATGAAGGGATTTCGAGCTAAGTTCAGTACCTAGATCTTTTTTTAATCCTGGTAGTCCCTTCGTGTAGACAGCCTTGGCGGTTGGGACCGTAAATCGGCTTGACCGGAACAGCTAGAGCAGTCACCCATACGAGACCGACAATACGAGACCCCAAGCAATGTGAGGTTGCAGACGAGAACTACGATATGACCGACCCATCCATACCACGTAGTATTTTCCGCTATAGCCGATAGTCTGCCAGTCTGCCCTCCCTCATCGTTCTTAACTGACACCTGCATTCGCGCCAACTGATAACGATCTGTGGGTCGAGGCGCTTGGTCAAGTTCCCCCGCAGCAATAATCTGCACGTTTTTTGTTTCGGAGTCTTGAAGATCTCGCGGATCATCATATCCCTTGCGAGCAAACATCGCAAATATCGCAATTTGATGTCATGAGCTTGGTATTGATCGACTTGGTGAGCTCATTGTCTCAGGCGATATTGCGAGAATCCTCTCCTCTTGCCAAGCATGTCTAGCCTAGCCTAGGAATCATCCCATCGATTAAACTGCGCAGCCAAGGGTCCAAGACTCAGCTGATCCGCCATGAGGCCTGTAACCCCGCCCGAACAAGCATCACCACTTTGGACCCAACATGTTTGCAGCAGTCATCGACATTTCCCCGCTCTGGACGGATTGTGCATGCTAGTCTAAGCCTACTCTCGGTTTATCCAGCATGCGATAGCGAGAATACCTTCCTGATGAAGCTGTCGCAGCAGCAATCCCATGCACTTCGGCTGCAGCAAACTATCGCCAACGGTTTTATGCAATGGCACCTTGCGAGGTTTGCATCACACAAGTCCCTCCTCCATGCAAGGCTGTGGTGAGGGGAAGGCACACCGTGATTTCTACGGAGTACACTATCAATCGATAATCTCAGCCTCATTGACTAGCGGTCGGATGTTCCAACTGCCGAACACCCGTGCACACAGACTGACGGAAAACTGAGACAATCAATACTCATGACGTGAAAAACGGTAGTTTTGCTTTAATATTTCCGTTCAAAAACGGATGGATCCTAGCCCAAGGCACCATGGCCGTGAACGAGGACTAAAGTCTAAAAATACCCGTCTTAGCTCAAGCTTCGCGCCACGATCCAGGGCCGACTGTTGGCCCGACATTGAGGCAAATATGACCGCTTGCATGTCTATTGGTGTGTTCACGTTCGTATAGAAGCTTGATTTAACCTCAAAGAAGTAGATCAAGGCTTTTGCGGTCAAAGGGCACTAAAAGTTTCGATATCTAGACTTATGGTCAAGCTAATGAGTTCCAGTTCTTGGCGTGGCTGGACTCGGGTCTAGGCCTCTTCCAGCAAATAAACTTTCTTGGGGCTGGTTTGAGGTAAAGACTACTTGACGATAGTGACTCCATATATCGCCGGCATTGCGCTCCCAGACCTCATTTACCCACATCCAGCCTCATCACAGCCGCATGTCCCTTAGACCCAGATCCATCAGGTTCATTAAACCAATAATCATGTATCATCTCAAACCCAGACTTTTCATAGCATTTCCTAGCCGCGAAAAACTCGAAGTTCACAAGAAGAACTAACATAATCTTCTTTCCCTTGTTCACTTCGACTGCATATAGCTTAGCGTACTCGATAAGCTGATTTGCTAAGCCCTTGCGCCTCTCAGAAGGAAGAACATATATTGCATTTAGAACATAGCCTCGTTCAATTTCTGAAGCAACAGGACCAAAATAAGTAGTTCCGGGGTCGAAATTCTGCTGTTCCTCCCAATCCTTCGCAGCTGTTGCGGCGTTTAGCGGGCCACTTAAAACAAGGGACGCGAACCATGGTGAATTTAAGATGAGTGAGATATCATCTGCTAAGCCGGGAATAGAATCCCATACAACGACAGCCGTAATTTCGGATACACTTTTCAAACGAGACTCCCAGATTTTTCGGGTAAATTTGATTTCGCGAGCGTATGTTGAGCTGAAGGATTCTGGGGACAATTGAAGTGACTGTAGTCGGAAGGTTTTGAATTTTTCGACAAGTTTGTCCCATTCGCAAGAATGAGGCAGAAACTTTGGCAAGACAATCGCTTTGTTCGACATTTCGAGCTGCGTTGGATATTTATTTTGATGAAGATTGTGTCTGATTTGAAAGAATAGGACTGTCCGATTCTGAGGAGCGACTATGAGTCATCCAGTCTTAGGCAATCCTTGCTATTCACGCGTGCTCTTACAATCGTGAAATGATGATGGAAGATGATGGCATTTCAATTACAGGGTTGAAATCCCAGATTGATCCTTACACTCTCAGTGAGAGTTGGCAAAGGATATTAATCAAAACTGTTATTTCTGGGCTCCACCACCTTCGACTAATTTGAAAAAGAAAAACTCTAAGCAGATCGAAGCTGGATGATAGCCATAAAGACTTGACGACGTAAATAACGCTATACTGAAAAAGTTTGAACAGAGCCAAGAAACTTATCACACTTACTGAAGGGGGGAAAGCCGGCGTAAAATGTCACCATGATGCGGATGCAAATGGCCTAAGCCTCACTTTTCCCTTTTCAACGCGGCTATTCATCATCCTACGTGGACGAAGTCAACATCCGATGCCTCTAGGGTTGGCTGGAGACTAAGCATTTCAGTGGACACAAGTAGAACTACCAGAGTTTTGCCATATATTTCAAACAACACACAGAACGGCGTCGTTCTACGTTGATGGTTTCATCTTCAAAATGATAACCACGAGTTTCTGTCCGGTGAGTCATGTCGTCGATCAATCTGGTGGCTTCCGTAGCTCAATTGGTTAGAGCGTCGTACTGATAGCTCATCCTGGGTGTCCAGTCATGCGAAGGCCATCACCGGCCACCACCATCCGTCATAATGAATACAAGGAATTCAAACATAATTTGATTTTCATCGTAACCCAAATGCTTTAGGTCCATCCCCCAAAAATGGATAACATACCTCAGCATTCGGGGATCATGACAGGTTCAGGCGGTATTTCGTGACAGTCGAGGCAAACCTTTGCTGTCTTGGGATGTCGACGAGCGCTGTATCTGAGCTCAAGGCTATTGCACAAATTGTTTTATCACTTTCCCTGATCGTATTGTGCAAAAGGTGGCAAGCATTCTGTACAACTGCCCAACCCACTGTGATTCGGACACTGCAGCTTGTTCAGCAATCAAGCGTCGATTTCGATCGCGTATTCCTCACTGCTAGTTTTCCTTGATATTTCCAAACCGACCAAGTAGGCTGCTTTGCTTGGTAAGTCGAAAAGCGGCTCAGCAGTGCTATGTTGTACCGAGATACATAACCGTCCCATTTGCGCAGGAGGAGGTATCTACGCATCAACCCGGCGTAGTCATGTGGTATGATATCACCGAAACAATAATAGGCAGCTAGTAGCTTCGTTGTCAGAGATCTCCGGAAGAGCGTGAATGAGGAGGCTATGAAAGCTCAGGGAAGTCGTGTGAATTGTAACACAAGCCCGGATTGTTGCACAGGCTACAGCCACTGCAGTTTACAATCTATGCACTGTCCCTGTTTTAGACTGCGATGTGGACTACTTGCACTAGTTATATGCGGCCGTTGTATGGCACTGGGAATCTCGCCCTGTTCAGGCAAATGGATACAGGCATTTTCTGCCAATGTTTGCCAGTGTATGTTGGGTGTTGGATTGTTACACTGGTGACACACACCTGCAGCTATGAATCATGGCTTATCTTCTATATCCGAATATTCATCATCGCACCTGAATCATCGCAAAGCTGGCGCCTCAGGTCTCGCTACATGTGCGCTCCTTCCCACCTAGTTTCCTCTTCTTCTTTACACCATCGCACACGCCCTCACCTTCCTTCACCTTACTTCACATTAATGCAAAAAGGTCAACCTCTACCACTATCACTATGGAAACCATCGACGGCTCTCAGGAGCCGGGTATGCTCAAATACCTGAAGAGTTTCCAAGATGCCACCGCCAAAGCCCTGCAGAACAAGGGACAGCTCGTCAAGGATCACCAAACATCAGACGTCCTATCCAAGCTCTTCATGATTAAGCTAATGGGAAAGTCCGTGTTGACACCATCCTCATCCCCATTTGGAGCCCTCTTCACCGCGATAATCGGAAAAGACAACCCATTTCCCAACGCCAAAGTTGTCGATGATCACTTCAAATTTATTCACATCACTCAGGTACCCAAACCCTATCTGCCTTGCACGGTCTCTGAGGCGGAACTCAAGAGCATGCGTATCGCCCAGATGAAACTGGAAACCCATCATCGCAAGAGAAAGGTCCTCGTCCGTGTGGTGTCGTGTCCGGATCGCACTGATTCGGTCAATGTTATTGTCGAAGACGAGGATGGAACAGCTGTCATGTTGCAGTTGTTCCAAGAGTTGCCGGAGAACATTCTGTCGTGCGCAGAGAACATTCTTAACTACACTGTGTGTATCATCAAAGAACCCTACTTCAAACAGTCTTTTGACAGCCCTTCCGGTGGAGTCATGATTCCATCCACCTACTACTCCTTGAGGATCGACCACCCCAGCGACATCATCTGCCTGAAGGTCGGTGATGAGAGAATTCCCGAGAAATGGAGAGGTAACGAAAGTTGGACAGGTGGGTTGGAGCAACAAAACGACAGCAGCAAAGGCTACCGGGATGATGGCAACAAGTGCTTTCACAAAAAGCAATGGGCGTTAGCCCAGTACTCGTGAGTCACCTTATTCTTCGCATCGACACCTGACTATGGATATGGCTACGACCACATTCAACTATTAAGAGGCTGACTGGCTGGAATTCAGATACTCCAAGGCTCTTAATATGGCAAAGTCTCCCGAGGAAGAGCAGCTTGCCCTCCTCAACCGCTCGATGACCAACCTGAAGCTCGATCGTCCTGCTAAGGCACTTCTGGATATCACTCAAGCCTATGATCCCGAAAGGCCTACCGAGAAGGCCCTGTTTCGTCACGCTACCGCCCTGTACCAGCTCGCGAAGTTCGAAGAGTATGAGACAGCAATTCAGACTCTCCTCAAGGTATTTCCCGACAGCAAAGTTGGCAAATTAGGCCTAAAGCTCGCCAATGCAAGACAGCGGGAACAGAAGAGTGGGAAATACGACTTCAAAAAGATGTATGAGCAGGCAAAGGCAAAGACACCGCCTTCGATTGATTGCGCTACATTCTCCAGCCCTGTCGAGATTCGTGACTCTCCCGGTCGTGGACGCGGCTTGTTTACAACCAAGGCTGTATCTGCAGGAGACTTGCTTCTTTGCGAGAAAGCGTTCTCTTACTCCTTCATTGACGACACTCGACTTACGGATGAAGCCACCTGGATGGTAAACCTCACAACCAAGCAAATCACAGCCGGCGCTTCCGCAAACTTGTGGCCTCAGGTCGTTCAGAAGCTGTATCATGATCCGAATGCTCTGGCCTTGTTCCAAGAGCTGTACCATGGGGACTACAAGAAAGCTGCTGTCTCGGAGTGTGACGGGGCCCCCGTTGTCGATGCGTAAGTCAATCGAGTCAATAGTTTCACGCCAAACTGTACTGATCATTTCATTTGCAGCTTCTTGGTTGAAAAGATTCTCTCTTTGAATTCCTTTGGTTGTCCTAGGATCAGTCGCGACTTTTTCGAAAGGCATGTCTTTAGTGGCAAAAATGAGTACACAACCCGAGAACGTCCCTGGTTCACAATTGCTGGCGTGTGGCTGATGGCCTCCCGAATCAATCACTCGTGCATTGGTAACTGTCAACGTTCCTTCATTGGCGACATGCAGATCGTCCGAGCCGCTCAGGATATTCCAGCGGACACAGAGCTTGTCTTTTCCTACCGAGCGACTACCCATTCAGAGTCACTCCAGGATTACCAGAAGAAACTGGAAAGGTGGGACTTTGTGTGTTCATGCGAGCTGTGCAAGGACAGAAGTAAGACTGGTGATGCCGTACGGAAGCAACGCCAGGATCTCCATGACAAGTTCATGGAGCAGATCCCGAGCGATGAGCCTTTGGACTTTGCCAAGGCTACTCAGCTACTGAGAGTCGTGGAGAAGACATACCGGGGCAAACCTGCCAAAAAGATTCGTTGGGTGCTCGCTGAGCTTTATGCGTACATTGGGATCCGTTGCAGGCAGGATGAAGATTTTGTCAATGCTGCAGAAATGATCATCAAAGCTCTCGAAGCCATGGGTTTCGTCATCTTCGCCACTCCACCTGGGGATGCAACCGCCGAGCCTCGATTTGAAGTCAAGCACTGGGGACTGGTGGAACATTTTGTACCCTGGTTGTTCTTTCAGCTTGTTGATTGCTATGATGTGATCAACTGGGGGTTGGTACAGGCCGCTGAGCATCATGCTAAGGTGGCCTACTCTATTATCATTGGTGAACATGATTCGATGTGGGATGTCATGCCATCTACGGGCAAGGAGAAGAAGTGATGTACGGTATTTCTGAGATTGTATCATGAGATTGACATGTCGGATGAAGGGGTAGAAAGGTTTAGGTAGAGTCTGTAAACCACATCATCGTTCGACCTAAGTTTCTGGAGCCATTTTCCTTCTTTCCTCTTTCTTCTTGCTGGGCGAGGACCTGACAGGCCATACACTTAGTGATGAGTTGCGTGCGGCCTGCGTTTGATTCTGATATATTGCGATGAGGATCCAGATATCAAATAGTACCTGAATCGCGCCATGGTCTTTCCTTGATAATACGTAAGAATTCACAAGAATAACAACGATGACAACGACCACAAGAACAAAGCAACCCAATTAAAGAGTTGTCACAAGAATTACAGTCGTCTCCCTACTTAAAAAGTTCAGAGAAATCGCAAAAAGAAGAACTCCGGTACAGGGAATCGAACCCTGGGCTCCGCGGTACTTGTTTCTCTCAAGTTATGAGAGCGCGAAATGTTAGCCACTACACCATACCGGATGCTGATTGGTTGTTAAATCGTGTCCGAGAAATAGTCTGTATTGCTGACGGCCTGAGAGTCTAGTAAGGAATCCTTGGGACCTCCCAGCATCTCTACCATATCTCCCATTTCTGATGACCAATGGCACAAAGCCTGTTGAACAACTCATCTCTTCTCGCCATGGCTGTGATTAAGGTCGAATTCTCTTGCCGATCAATAATCTCTATCCCATCCATAATTTCAACTTCCAGTGCCCAACCGGCAGCAAGTTTCGCTTTCGTTCCATATCCAGTGTATTTGTTCAGGGCGGTGATATCCGCTACAGGAATAATCCATGACGGCTGTACCTCATGATACTCTGGACTATCAAGATCAACGGATGACTTTTTCGTAAAGCAAAGACAGGGCGTTGCTGTATCGGTGGTGAGATAGACATATCCCTTTTGTCCCTCCCATCGACATACAAACTCAACAGGGCCGGCGATGGAAGGTTGTTCTCTTGACTCGCAGGCTCCGATTCGGCGTTTTGCTGATTCTGTTCCAGTCTTTCCCCGGAGTTTGTCGGCGGCAATGACTGTTCTGGCAACTGAATGAACAATAGGTTTCACAATTTTCAAGATCGTGCCTCGTTTTTTACCGCCGCTGCCTGATTCTGCAATTTCATGGTCGTTGCCACCAGAACCTTGTACCTTTCCTTCATCTTTTCCGATAGCTTGCTGGAGTTCTCTTGGCGTTGCGCCTAGTGGAGGGTCGTCCGTGGAGGTTGCAAGGACATTCTCGTCAAGGTCGCGGATATGGTGGGGTGGGGGGCCGTGAGTTTGGGGTGGTGGAATGAGAGGCGACTTGATTCGTTCACCTTCTCGTAGTAGAGTGATAGTGACTTGGACATCTGTCGGTATGCCTTTGAAGAGTCTGGGAGCATGTAAGTAAGACTCCTGATATCCGATGGGATTTTGTACCTTTCAATCTTGGGTTTGAGCCACCTGTATATGTTTTCCAGGAAATCACTGCCAAAGAATACGACACCAAGTCCAAAGGTTGCGATTCTGTATACAGTGTAGCATGACACGAATACTGATAGTAGTAGAGTAGGTATCATGACCGCAATGATTCGATCACGACCAAGGTTCTCGGGAAACGGAGGAGGCGGATGAAGTAAACTATTCGTCAGCTGCATTCACAATGGGGGCAGAAGTAGCTTACTTTGCAAGTCGCTCATAAGTATCACAAAGGACACATAGTTTATGCATCAACGGCTTCATCCGAGTCCACATAATCTCTTGCATTGGCTTTTTGGTTTTGTCCCAAGACGGCTTTTGAACTCCTCCAGCTTTATCCTTTGCCGTTATAATCCGCATAGCTAACGATCTTGGTTCAGGCTCATCAGAAGCCTCTTCGCCCTTTTGTATTTGACTATGTTGAGGATCCTCATCGACAAAGGTGTTGGCAGCTAGGGCTATGATTCCAGTTACAAAGTTGCTTGCTTCTCGTTCGAGGGCTTGGCCTTTGAGGTTCTCGGGTGCGCCTGTTCCTGTGTCGTCGGTGCTCAGGATGCCAGCGGGTGGTTTTATCAAGGATCCGTCTTTGTAGTGGACTAGGGAAGTCGGATGGGGCGGGAATAAAGCCCTCCTGACCTCTGGGGAGAGAAGCATTGCGAATAAGACTGCGAGAAGTGTCGGCATGAGTAGATTCAAATACCACGCGGCGAAATATGTCTATTTGATTAGAGATTGTTTTCAAGCAGGGATAATACACTCACAACACAGAAGTAGGTTGTTCGTCTGGGCTCGCGCCATGACTGTAGTCGTGCAATATGTTGCTTTGCGTGTATCGCTCCCATCAACTGAATCTATTAGATCTCTTCCTATTTGAATATTTTCAAATACGTACTACTTCCATATAGAGTCTTTCCAATTGAGCTCGAAGCTTATTTGGTGAAAAGTCTTCGTCCTTGCTAACGTTGAAATCCAACTTATCCGGAGGGTGAGTTGGGTCATGTTTGACGTGAAAGACTCGCTGAAGCATATCGTTAGCTAGGTGCCACGATGTTAGCGATGATTTTGACTGACCTTGTTGAACCTTCTCACGAGAAGCCATATATCTTCATTTTTCATACCATCGATGGCATAGTCGTCTGGCCGAATCTGATGGGAATCCCAACCTCTATCTGTCACTTCAAGCAGGCCAACTGTAGCATTCTTTTCTTGCCCGCCCGGGTAAACTTGTACAGGTTCGTGTTGGACACGAGTGTATAGTGTTGCATCATCGTCTGGTCCATGGGCGAGGTTGGCCGCTATCTGCCTGGTCTGATGTCCGTCGTCTTGCATCTTTAACAGGGTGCTGATGCTGAGCTTAAAGGTTTGATTCAATTAATACGTACAAAAAACATATATCACTCGTTTATGCTGGGCTTTAGGTTGGGTAGGTCATTGTATTTGGAGACGATGATGTCAGGGTGATCATTCGCCGCCGCACATTTTCATCGTCATTTGAGTTTGTTTCATCGTCAAGTCATGGGACAATGGCATCACTTTAGTCAAAGGGATATTTTAGGAGCTTTTCCTCCGTGTCCTGCTTTACAATGCTAGACGATTCCAAGATGCTTGGTGGGGCAAGTGAGATTGTTCTCATTGATGGTTGAGGACTTGCCCTGTATTATTCCCTGCACAACAAACATACCCTGTAGTGGACTGAAGGGCAATGACATCGACATTGCCAAATGATTGTGTCTTCCTTTTAAGCAAGATTATGTTGACTGACTTTCGCATGATTCTCCCCGCACTCCCGATCGCACGACTGTATAGACAAAGCCTTTCGGCGCTCTATTGGTATCTCAATCGCGACCCTCTCATTTATTTCCCCCAGCCTTCACAAGCGCCTTCTTTCCAATTTCAATCAATTCTGCATTCGACAGAGTATCTTTACCGAACCCATTGACAGCCTGGTCTAAGACCGCCGCCATCATCTCAGGCTTACCAATGCTCGGGATACCAATAATGACATGTGAGAAGAATCGGGACGCGTGTTTTATAACGCCCATGGCTGGGTCGTCGATTAACCCCGGCTTGGTAACAAGGACCTGCATTCTTCCATCCGACAGCTGTGCGCGCTCGAGGATCTGCTTTTCTACTTGACCCTGTGACCTGTTAGTATCATTTCACGTCCTGTGTTCAAGCGACATACACGCAGTAGGCAGTATTCTCCGAGAAACCAGGGCTTCTTGGCGGGGTCGCGCTCGGCATTGCAGCCGCTGACATATATGAATCGAAGAGGCTCTGGGTTGTCCTTGCGCGGAAGCTTGGCAAAGGTATCGGCGGCGTAAAGGGCGTATTCGTAACAGATCATGCGGACTTGATCCCAAGAATATTGCTTTAATTTGGCTGGCGTAACTCCAATGAGCCTGTCCAGTGTTAGATGTTTGTTGGACTTTCGAGTCCATGGGCATACCATATGCAAGCGTCTGCACCAGCAATCTCATCCTTGACGTATTGTGGATAGCTCTTAAAGTCGGAGCAACAAACAGACAGAAACTTGTCCTCTATTTCTGGTTTTCGTAGATCCTCTGGTAGTTCGTGGTCGCGACGTGCCAAAGCCACGACCGATGTGACCTGCGGGTTGAGAAGCGCTTGTCGCACGAGTTCTTGGCCTATGAAGCCGGTTGATCCTGCGATTACGATCTTCATGGTTGGATAGATGGACGTCTGGTGAAAACTTCCGTAAAGCTTAATGCTGCTCGTTTGCTGGTGGGATATCGGTATAGAGGGGTCGTGTGCGGGTTTGGAGATAGCGTAGAGCAGTGAGATAGCTTTCTGGGATGTTAATTATTAGATATATACCAGTGTGTCCAGCTTTGACGCAACCAGTCTTGCCCGGGTCATAACTCGAGCAGGCGTAAGCAAATCTATCAGGCCATGTCGTTGGCTTATCAATACGATCCCATCAATGCTGACGTCGCATGCTTTGAGAAAGCAAGCCTCAATTGTCCAGAGGCTTGAAGGCCCACGCCATTTTTCATTCAATAATTGAATGCGAGTGTTAAAGCTGGGTTTAATTAGCTGCGTGATTCCAGAAGCGGGAGATCTTTGCATTCGGGCCAGGAACGCAGTGCCGGATCGAGGAACAGATCATGGGGGTGCAATAAAAAAGGCTGCTTTAGACTAGATGACAGAGAAACTTGGGCGGTTTTAGTGCTAATCTAGAGAGCTTTTACATGGCTTTATTTATTCATAATGGCAAATGGGCATGAGTTTTGACGCCGTCGAGAGGATCCATTCCAAGAATCATTCCTCACTAGGAACATTACCAGGGTTATAAGATTAAGTTTGCGATAACCGCGTTTGAGTTTGGGTATATATTGTGGCTTTCTTAAAGCAGACCTCGTTTATCAGCTATTGTACGAGCAAAGTATGTATCGCAACGAGGCTGGAAAGACTACTTAACTATATGAACGAGACATCCGCGTACCCAGAACGAGGATACGAGGGAGTTCATACAGCTTGCAAGATAACGTGGTACCAAGGGAGGATGCCGAAGACTCATGGAGGTTTTGTATTGCTGTCGTGTGAGACGCAGTTGGAGGCAGATCGTTGCAATAGGTAGCTAGGCGGCACCCTTGGTAAAAGATCATGATGCTGCGACACATCAACTAGGCCTACAGTGGTTATAGCGGACAAGGCCGCTGAAGCCTTGGGCCACTGACCAATCACACCACTTAATCAAGATCCTGCTTGGATTGCCCAGTTGGTCATCCTGATCTACATACTTCACTGTAGGTATCACACGTTGTCTCGACCATACATATCACCACTGAGGCAATTATCACCTGTCACAAATAATAGGGTCATCGTGTGACCAATTTAACAAGAACAACAAGTATGCCTTGCCACGCACAATGGCAAATGCAAAAGACAATCCATGTGACACCCCCAATTCAGCCGCTCGCGCTTCAATTCCGCCCCCTCTCAACGCCTGCTTACAGTGACCGAGACAATCAAGCACGAGGCTTCAGGCGAGGCAGTTTTTGGGCAGCCATGGAGAAAAATCGACAAGACCTTCTTCAATCTTGAAGTTATCATGTTCAAAGCAATTATTGCGTGAATGGATTAATCCCGCGAAATGCCTTCTATCCCAAGCTTCCTTTTGCGCTCAGCGCCCGTGTCTAGTGCCAGTAGCGGTTCACACATCACCAATGCCCCGGCAATCCCCAGCAAGCACATTGGAGATGCAGCCGAACATCTGGAAGATGAACTGCTCAAAATGTATTGGCAGGGCGTTGAACGCGAGCTCCCCTATTTGCTATTGACATTCCGTCGCTGGCAAACACGAAAGGACTCTTCAGGCTTCCTCCCAGAAGAAGAGGACGACCATATTCATGGCTACGACACTTTCATCGACCAAGTCAACGACGTTTCGCGCCAATTTCATGAGCGCAACAAGAAAAGCCAGCGATCGAAACGACCAGATAAAAAAAAGAAGGACTCAAATGCACCCCCTTCGTACGATGAAGTCCTCCGGGGTCGAGGTTGGGATATCTTTGCCGATTTGAAGAGCCAAAACATCAAGGGCGCTATCAGAACCTCATTGAGTGAGCGTAAATTACTGGACCCAGCAAGGCGAAGAGCGCGCATGATCCTTCAATCAGCTCAATTCCTCGACATTGACAAAATAATCGAGTATCGAGAGCCCGAAGAGGCGCTTTCCTTTTGGAAAAGGCCTGCTTCCGCGCAGATCAAGGTTTCGTGCTTCGATGACCTGGATCAGCCCGTGTTTGTCCAACAGCATTGCTCCGAATGTAGATCTACCATCCGAGGCTGCACCTTTCAAGACACCAGCAATGAAGCCACAGTCATTTGCGAAGCATGTTATCGAGCGAGTCATTACGGTATGGCTCGTTTCGTGAAGAAGTACAAGCAATGTTGCCTACCTGACGCTCTTACACCAGAGATAAGTCGCAAGCTTTGTTACTGTTCTTCTGTTAGTAGACGCGATCAAAATGGGCGCTCTCGGTCATTGTGGCCAATTGACCCTCAGCTTGACCATGGGAACCACGTCAAGGGCGGCCTTGGCCGTGTTGGCTGTGGATTGTACACAGTCACCGACCTCTACGCGGAGGCGAAATACAGAACTACACGTCCCAAATTGGGAAAGCATGACAGTTTACTCCAATTGAGGAAAAGGGATCCCGTTGGTGGAGAGGTGTCAACTGTTAGGGGAAGAACCCAGAAACAGCCGAGTAAATTGGGGCATCTCAATGAGACATCACTCCCAGAGTATGGATACTCGTACGGGTTCAGTACTGAGGCACCCGAGGATATCCCAAGCTACCTGCGATCAACGATCGAGAAGTATCCTTATGGAAACGTCCACATGGCTCTTCGTTTTGGTCCTCTCATCATTGAGAACGGCGTCGCAAAGTGAGTATCCCATTGAGTCTATTCAAGATAGAGACTAATTCCACAGCACAATGGGAGGCGTTCTCATCACCAGTAGAGATCCGCCTTCGCTACAGGTCATTCGCGATCCATCTGAGGATATCACCGAGTGTCTGCTTCTCACAGGCGAGACAGATCGTGTGCTCTATTCTCAGAACAGACCCCGACAGCCAAAACGATACAAAGCTTTCATGAAGCAAGTCGTCGGTGGTGCTTTCTGTGATTTCTTCGAGTCTGATATCGAGGATGAGCTTATTGATGCATTCATGTACGAGAGTACTTGTCTTGTAGAGGATGGAATAACTTTTGCGCAGCAAGAGGCCTTGCTCGAGCAGAGCACCAAGCGCCTTCTCTTACACGTGAAGGAGTATCTTGGATCAAGAGTGCAGGCATACATCTCGAGCATCACTGGTCGCCTTCTGGACCCATCGGTGCATCTTCGCTGGCACTATCGCGCGAATAATTGTCAAACATTCTGCGACCAATTGATCAATCGGGATCTGTTTGGGCCTCTTTTTGCCGCTCCAACGTTGAGAGTTCTACAGCCACTTTACTTGATGAGTTTCGTCTGCCGGCCTGGATCAAACGTCCCAACGCGCGCGTTCTCTAAGTACGATGTACCAAACGGACTGACGGAAGAGTACCTTTTGAAGTTTCGTTACGGCCGTCATGATGACTCTGACATTATCGACACACTTGCTGAGTACTGGACGGACTGGGGCGCCTTCGAGGGACCTATCTACCCATACCAGGATGTTTTCCCGTGGGACTGTACCGAAGCATATGATCGCTATCCTGGGAACTGCGGAGACTGCAATATTTCTAAGCATGTTCTTGCATTTCCGTTTGACTCTTGGTCTATCGCGTCTTTGCATCTAGCTCGAGGAAGACAACTGTACCCCCCCAACACAAGCCCCAGCACAGGCAAGGCAGGAGAAAAGACGCAGACTTCAGGCCTAATGAGCGACACCGACTGGTTCAAGAATCGTATGAAGGTTCTTCTCGGCCAAGACACCCTGTTGACAGCAGCAGTCGCAATGGCAAACTGCGGTCAACTCCAGTCGTCCACGACATGGCTTCACAACCACGAAGACGAAACCATGGACAGATTAAAGCTTGGAGGCATCCACCGTGCGCAACCGTTCAGTCACCATTTCGAAAAAGGCGCATATCATCAATACTTCGTTGCGGACTGGGCCTTTCTCGCACAGCCGTTGAGAGTCGTTGAGTATGAGAAGCTGAGAGAATGGCGAGTTACAAAGACGGATGTTGGCGTGAACAGTAGTGACGACGGTGGCGGAGGGGGAGGTTGCTCGTCGTCAGCTTGCGGTGCTGCTTTTGCTTGCGGTGCTGCTGCTGCTGGTTGTGCGGTTGGAAGCCAGGGCGATACCGGGGATACTTGTGGGAGTAACTGTGTCTCGAGCTGCTCGGCCGATGGAGGCGATGGTGGCGATGGTGGATGTGGTGGGTGTGGCGGATAAGATGTCTTTACTGTTACTATTGTATTTGTGATATTGTCGTTGCATCGTCGTGATGTTGTCGTGGTGTTGTGTTATTCATGTGGGTGCGCTTGTATGAGACCGAGGGCACCTGGTTGGGCTACCGCACACGGTGTCTTGAGAGCAAGGCAAAATAACAAAAACTATAGAGGATCAATGTTTTTTATTTATTAAAAGCTCTAGTCTTGTCCTGTTATATCTCGCTTGACTATGTACGATGATGTCCAACCCAATGACACTCATGCCGCCCTTTGTTACAAAACCACCACCTAACATTGCGTCTTGACATACTGGACAAACAAATCGCACAATCAATGTTCCTCGGTAAGGTCTTACTCAAGTAAAACTCATCCCTCGCCTCTTTCATTGCGGTCAGCGTGGCGCCATCCAGACTGGCACACTGCCCACACAGATAACCCCCGCCTTCTTCCATCTGTGGCTCTCGAAAGGAACAGCAATTAACATGCTGCATCTCCAAATCATCCATGTTCCATTTCGCGTGTAAAGGCCCCGCGCCGCCTGGGGCTGACAGTAAGTAGCAGTATGTGCAGACGGCGTAGCAGTGCATGAAGTGGTCTTTTATGCGGGAGGATTGAATCGTTCGCTTTTCTGACTTGCAGTCCTGGGATTTGTTAGCGGTGGTGTTGGCATTGGAGTTTGTACCTACGTCGCATATTACACGCTCGCATGACCAGCACTCGGCCTTCTTTCCATCTAAGCACGATGATACGCAGAGCGATTCTATGCGTTCTTGGCGAGATAAGGTGTCCATTGATGGGTAGAACGTCGCAGTGCGCGTCAGTTTGGAGGCCAGAGACAAGTTGACGAGGTCATCGTAGTGGAGGTGTCGCGCGACTCTCTCAATAATCTTGTCGTCTTGGAGCATTGATGCAAGGGACCTTTCTGAGCTTCTGGGCTTCTGCGATAACAGATGCTTGAGATCATGTGGCCATCTCTTCGTTTGAGGCCTGTTCTGTATCGGGAGGAAGAAGCGTCTGATGATGATTGCTGGGATGCTGATGAACCGAGGGAAAGCAGCTATCGGGAATAACAAAACGTCCTGGAAAGCAAGAAGTATTCTGTCCATGATTAGATGCAAGTATTGATCATTGCAGCGACAACTTACATGACAAACATGCTCATAATCTTGCCCAAGCCTCCCCCAAAGGTCCAGTCATCGTTTCCAGTAGGAATCGGGTATCGACAATCCTCCACGATTGAGTAGAAGATTATCGCAAGGTCAACGCATAAGATGTAAAAGGGCCCACGGGATCGCTGGCATGACACCCAAACACCCATGGACCCTCGTTCTTTAGAACCCGTAGCGATGAATGAACTGACTAACGGCCATAGCACAAGCCAAATGCCCTGTCGCAATTAGTAACAGTTTATCCACGCCAAAACAAATATTTACCAAAAACTGTCGCCCTCTGTCTACGTGGCCCAGACGCCACCACGGATTAAGCACAACAAGAGGCCCGTACAACGACAAAGGGATCAAGCTCCAGAATCGAAGCCTTCCAAACTTTTCTGCCGTCTTTCTACATATCGACGCGATGCAAAATAGCATCAGAAAGAACCAAAAGATCATAAAGATCGAAAAGAAAGCTTTGTGGAGAGTATCCATGTTTGCACGGTTGACCAGAAAAGAAAGTCGTGAGTCGCAAACATAGATCAATTGCTAATGCAATGCCCTTGATCGCGGAATATCCCCGCATTGATCGACCGATCGAGAATGCCTTGGCTAGATCTCCTCTGTGGTCGGGCGTAACCAACCTTGTGCGGGGGAGGGTGTGATTGGTGTTTATGCGCAGGGGGGTTGAAAGTGATACACTTTTGTTTAAGGCGTTCTCAAGGCGATTTTAGGGATTCTGTGCTAGGATAATGGACTACGCCTGAAAGGCAGCCTTTGACTTGGGAGTCTTTCACTCCCGACACGATATCATGAACAGGTTGATCATCTTTCACACGATTCATCCTAAGCAATGGCTCTAGAAGATCGAATTATCAAACTATCCCTCCATGAAAAGGGAAAGGACATGGTTTCTGGGACATTGCGACCCAACGACCCCAATGGAAACCCCTACAAACTCGCCCATAAACCCGAAGACTTTCCAGTCATTCCCAGTCCTGCAATATTCAACTTTGCAAAAGTTCAAAATTCAAAAAACCAAAAATCGAATGCTTCCAACTTGTCCCTGCCAACCCTGGCAGAATGCGCAACTCATCTTGAATTTCTCGAGACGCTTTTTATCCTGAGACAGAAAGTCCTTGTGTCGAAAGACCTCGATGAAGTGTTCTCCATCAGTCCTGACAGAGAGCACAAGACTGGGTATCAGGGTGACACAAAAGTCTTGAAAGATGACAATTTCTGGGAAAAGAGACAAGTAAAATGGCCGAGGTTTGTGAAATTTGCTGCCGTTCGCTTCCTGGCGTGGCGTGAACAAGTGAATCAGTCGGTGCAAGCGAATATCACATCTGATAACCTCCCGCCTCTGGATATTCTTATGGTTTGGCATTCATTTCTTCTCAACCCCCGGCTATTCCGCACCAATTGTGAAGACGAACTTCTTTTTCATGTCAAGTTCCCTTGGCAACATATACATGATGCAATCAATAACAGCGAATGGACGTTCAAACTTCGACCTGCAGCAGCAGCCAACTATGAAGAAACCCACGGCCTCTCACCAGATCTATTCGACGAGATCTTATCTTGGAAAGGTCTTAGTTCCCTGGATCGTTGGAGGGTAAGTGAGATCGAGCTTGGAGGCGGGCGAGGGAGAGAAATAGACAATAGCCGTTGCAAACTATACGTCGACTCTTTCGATCGCTTTTATTCAGAACTCGCCGTGCAACTTCGGGATGCAGTTATTCGCCAGGGATCCTTCGTTGATAAGATGAACTCTTTCATGTGGATCCGAAGTCCTGCTCTCGAAGGGACAATCCGACGCGGCATCGCTCGATACCTCAATTTCTGCAAGCTCCTCAAGATGTCCAAGAACACTGTTGTGCCCACCCTGGACATTGATCTTATATGGCACACACATCAATGCACCGCCAGCAACTACGGAAAAGCCATGACCGTCTTAGCCGGCAGGTTTATCAACCACGATGACACGATTGAAAAACCTCAGCTGGGAGATGGTTTTGGAGAAACAAGAAGACTATATCGAGTGTATTTCGGGCAGGAGTATCGTGCTTGTGGATGTTGGGATTGTCAGGCTTTGTTGACGGAATTAGACGGGGTTTTAGAAAGAGGTGAGGAGGATGTTGATATGGACAAGATTACGGCGAAAGTGAAGGATGATGTTTTTTACCATCGGGCTGTTGAGTGGTCGAGGAGACACAAGCTGGATCTACCAAGGCGACGTGATTAGAATCAGTTTGTATCGTGATCACGGTTGTCATAGGTGCTGTAAGACAGCCTAGCACGCTGGCGGTTTCTGAATACCCGATAATGTTACCTTGGTACTAGACAAAGAAGCACTCAATTGGAAAGTATATGATTTATTGGATCTACTGTTTTTCTATGTTATAGTGTAAATATCCAGGGTTTATACTGAGTCATATTTAAGTGAAGGGCATCTCCGTACTATAGTCTCTGGTCGCCATACCATTTATGACTCGGGTCAACTGTTGACTGTGCTCAACGGTAACCCAACACATAATTCCATCTGTATATCCGGATCCTTAATATTAGTAAAGATGACCGTTTCAAATCTCATACATGCACTGACGCCTAAAATGGCATGGGTGTACCAACAAAGACGATCAGGCTCTGAGGTTGAGTTATGACGTAGCCCTGACCTCTTTTATTTTCCTCAGACTTTGTCTTTACAAATAACCACGGTGGTTACTATGGCTTATGTTCTTAAAAACAAAAAGCCGGATACAACAGAATTCCATATCGTAAGACCAGGCCCAAGTTGCGTTTCAAGTATGCCAGACTTGAATATTTACATGGTCGTCGACGAGAGATACCGGGTCTTTGATCGATCAGGCAAACTACCCTTCAGTATTGTCTTTGGTCTCTGCCGCCGTTCATCAGAAGACACTGATCCCCGACCTCTACGTCTCAGCACCAGACAATCGATTCTTGATGTCCCATATGCGCTGGCCCACAACTTACTCCAACTACGGAAATATAATGCAAGGACAAAGACAGATATACAAGTGGACACTTGGCAAATGGATTCCAGCAGCGGCGAGGAATCCTATCTGACACTTCCTTCGCCAGTTGGTAGAACGGATAACTGGACTAGCTGTTTGACAGAGTACCACTACCACGTCAGTCCCGAAAGCGAACTTGCGTCGTTATTCGAAGCGGGAGAGAAATACACCATCAAGAATTTCACAGGATGGAAGCTAGGAGCGGATAAATATGCGTATATCGATGAGCAAGTGGGAATTTCACCTCCAAGCAAAGAACAAAAGCTAGTCTGCCGCAGAGCACATGGTCGACCAACCTTCGAAGTGGTGGAATCTCTACCGTGGTCCCCGCAGATACAGACCAAGATGCAAAGGTATAAAGATACTAACGACAATACCACGTTGATAGAAGTTATAGTGACCAACTTGGGGGATCGACCTGTCACTGTCCAGACCCGCGGTCGTCAGCGTTTCCTCATCCCACACGGCGCATATCAGCCAGAAGAAGGCTTCCCACCTGATGACTCTCGTCCTCGCATTATTGATCCAGAGACATCCTCGGCAAGCAAGACAATCCAAGTTCTTGACCTTTCCACAAATAACGTGGTGCGGAGAGCAAAAGGAGCAAATCCAGGTGGCTGCGGACCTCCTCAGGAGGACCTTCGCCCAAAATTGAATACTCTAATGACATTACGACCTGGTGATCCTCTTCTGAGACGTATAGACGTTAGTAGTTTATTGTTAGACCTTCCAGGCGGGGAATACGGTCTTCGAATGGAACCTAGAGGTACGTGGTGGTGTGATGGTGATGGTGAGGAGTTTGGAGTAAAGGCTGAGGACCGTGTGCCTCATGATCTTTTCTCAACCTTGATCCCGCCATTGATGTTAAAAAGCGAAGATGTTGTGAAGGCGAAAGTCGGAAGTTTTGCTTATCACCACTATGATAAGACAGCATCACCCACTCTCCTAACTTTAGTTCTCAACTAGAATTAAAACCAAATGCCATTTGCACACTTTGGTTAGCCTCGTGATCGTACAGCAATTTAATGTGATAGTTTACCGAGTTGAGCAACATTTTTGGAGGGTTGAGCAGCTGACATAACGATCTATGCTCAGCCAATCACAGTGCCTAACGCGATACTTTGTCAGTTCCCGTATCTCATTTCGTCATGGGTAACAAAGCCAAAACTCTCATCCCTCAACACACGCGTGTCACCAACGTCAGGCACACTTATTGCGCCATCTTCATCCATCAATATGCCCCCCAAGAGACAGGCCCAGGACGCGACATCGAGTTCTTCCAAGGTCAGTAAGCTTTCTGGCATATCAACCCCAAGATCTTCAGCTCCTCGGAGCGTCGACAGCCCTGACGCTTTTTCTGATACCAACGACGACATCGATGATGAGGTGACAGAGAAGGAGAGAGAGTTAAAGAAGGAGTCAGACCAGTTTGTAAACTGCTGGGCGGTGTCTAGCAACCGCTTCCATACAAAAGATGAAGGTAGACAAAATTTCGAAACTCGCTATTTTGGTGACCGGGATTTCTCCTACCTTTCGCTCAAACCTGACAATATGAACCGCCCTTTATGGATCGACCCCGACCGCGGTGTCATAATTCTGGAGCGTTTTAGTCCTTTGGCGGACCAGGCAACCGACTTTCTAATTACAATTGCTGAACCTCGATCTCGACCTGCTTTCCTCCATGAGTACGCCTTGACGGCTCATAGTCTCTATGCAGCTGTCTCTGTCGGTCTGAGCCCCGAGGATATCATCAATACCCTCGATCGATTCCTCAAAACTGAGCTTCCACCCAGTATCCAGCAGTTCATCAAATCCTGCACGAAGAGCTATGGAAAGGTGAAGCTCGTCTTAAAGAACAACAAATATTTTGTCGAGAGTACCGATGCGGAAATTCTGCAGATGTTACTGAAAGACGAAATTATTGGCCCACTTCGAGTGCAGGGTTCTGATCAGATCACCACCATGCGCGCGCCAGCACTGGGTGGCTTGGTCATTCCTGGAACGAAGAACGCCGCGGGTGTTCAGCAAGCCAATCTTTCTCAAATCATCAACAGAGACAATTCAGCGTCGAATATAGATGCCGATATGGAAGCCTTATTGCATGACGACGATAATGATGATGAGAAAGAAGCCGTTCATACCTTCGAGATTCCTGACAGCGCTGTCGAAATTGTCCAAAAGCGATGCTTGGATCTCTCGTATCCAATTCTTGAAGAGTACGACTTCCAATACGATAACGTGAACCCTGATCTGGCTATTGATCTGCGACCGAACACGCAGATAAGGCCATACCAAGAGAAGAGCTTGAGTAAGATGTTCGGTAACGGTCGAGCTAAGAGTGGAATTATTGTTCTACCATGTGGCGCTGGTAAAACTTTGGTCGGCATCACGGCCGCATGCACGATCCGGAAGGGTGTGATCGTACTCTGCACAAGCTCTGTCTCTGCAGTCCAGTGGCGCCATGAATTTCTGAAATGGTCTAATATCAATCCAGACGACATCACTACCTTTACTGCCGAAAACAAGAACAAATTTTCAGGTAGTACCGGTGTCATCGTAACGACGTATTCGATGGTCACAAATGGCCGCGAACGGTCCCATGACTCGAAGGAGATGATGGACTTTCTGCAAGGCCGGGAATGGGGCTTGATGCTGCTTGATGAGGTTCATGTCGTCCCTGCAAATATCTTCCGCCGCGTTATTTCTTCGATCAAATCCCATTCCAAGCTTGGACTTACGGCTACTCTTCTTCGCGAAGATGATAAGATCTCACATCTTAACTTTTTGATCGGGCCTAAGCTATACGAAGCAAATTGGATGGAACTCTCTCAACAAGGACATATTGCCAGGGTACAGTGTGCAGAAGTTTGGTGCCCGATGCCAACTGAATTTTATGAAAAATACCTACAACTCCCATCTAGAATGAAGCGCACCCTAGGCGCCATCAACCCTTCTAAATTCCAGGCCTGCCAGTACCTCATCAATTATCATGAGGGACGTGGCGATAAGATTATCGTATTCTCAGACGAACTCTATTCTCTCAAGCTCTATGCATTAAAGCTTGGCAAGGCTTTTATCCATGGCGTTACTGGACAAGAGGAACGAATCAGAATCCTTGAGAACTTCCAGCGCAACCCGCTAGTTAATACTTTATTTCTCTCAAAAATCGGCGATACATCGCTTGACCTCCCTGAGGCCACCTGTCTAATACAAATATCTTCCCATTTCGGCTCCCGCCGCCAGGAAGCCCAGAGACTCGGCCGTATCTTGCGAGCAAAACGTCGAAATGATGAAGGATTCAATGCCCTTTTCTATTCTCTTGTGACCAAAGACACACAGGAAATGTACTATTCATCAAAACGGCAGGCCTTTTTGGTAGACCAAGGATATGCCTTCAAGGTAATTACGCAACTTGCTGGTATAGACAAGATGCCTGATCTGGCATTTGCCACTGCCTCTGAGCGGCACGAGTTACTACAACGTACATTGATTGACAACGAAACGTCAGTGGAAGAAAATGCCGAGACAGATTATCTTTACGGTGCAAAAACGGGCGGTGGACGAGTGAAGAAAGGCAAGGTGAGACGAGCAGCCGGTGTCCTTGGTGAAATGAGTGGTGGGCAGGATATGGCCTACATTGAGCAGAACAAATCCGTCAATCGTGCACTGAAGAAGAACAAGGGTGAAAAGAGCGCGTTCTTCAAGAAGATTTCGAGGGAGAATGAACGACTCGCCAAGCAGCGGTAAGTCAATATCTATGTAGTCACATTTGCTCTTAGTCTCAGAATTGCCAAAAGTGTTTTGGCATAGGTCGGTAGGTGTTAATGTTTAGCATATTTACATGGGAGTCAAAGTCTAAGGCACCCTTGGTTCCCAGATGAAGCTGAGGCATTTCTTGGGAACCAGAAATAGAATTTGATTCATACTTGTCCTTCTCATCGTTGTTGTTCATTGTCTCGATTCTTTGTCAATCCTGTACGACTATTAAACTCGACCGGTCCAGGCTGTGAAGCTGGCCGCAGTCTCGCCAAAACTCAAAGTTGAGGGAACCTTAAGGATCTAGGAATTTATAATAAGTGTTAAGATCATAGATAGCGTTGAGTATTACTTTGCTGTCTTGGCTAGCTAGTTTAGGTCGGAACTGTTTCACGTCTGCTGTGACTGGGTGTGGCTAGCTTCTAGGGCTGGTAGGAGGAGTTGTAAAATTGACAGCTTGGGAAGTAGATCTATCTCTGATTAATACATAGGTTAACTTCAGTTAAACGATATAGCTTAAGTTAATTAAAAGACCTCCCTGAAACTCCTGAATCTTGCAGTTTCAAGTTGTTGGTTAAAGTTATGTGTGCACATCCTCCCTTATTTCCATGAACCACTGCAATAACACGTGTGAGAGAACCCGACTATCCGGACCGCCCTAATTAGGCCAAGTTTTGCCCGTCAGGCTGGCTGAGAGAGTAGCTTCTTCTACCACTAATCTGAGACACCTTCATCTTGGAATACTAAGAGACCGTTCCTTGCATAGAACGTGGCTGGCTGACCAGGAAGATCTGCTCCAACGCAAGGAGTATTGAATCTGATTAATTTTCTCATCGGCTTCTCAACCGATTCGAATGATGTGTCTCGCCTTGAGGCTGAGGTTTGGATCAAAATAAGATGGTCTAGATTCACTTGATAAATGATGGCGTCTGTCATTGCAGTTCCCTTGCTCAGCTTGTTTTAACCGCCACCAACATCTTGCATAACTGAGTGATGCTCAGATGAGTTCAAAAGCCATCATCTCGCCAGTTCTCATGGCTGAGGGAGGTTGTATCTCACCATCACACTCTTTTACCACATCATGAAGCGTCAAGTTGCAGCCTTTGCGCTGCTAGGTGGCATCGCTAAAGCTATTGCTTCTGCTGATCTCAACAATGTCAAATATGAGGATCAAGGACCTGGTACATACTGCATCACCTACCTATCCACATACCTAGCCCCTGTCTCAATGGGCACTGAACTCCCCGAGCCGTCTCAAAACTCCACAGAGCCTGGACAAGCAGCTACATCGGACATCATATCAGAACTGGTGACTACGCAGCTTTCATCAGCCCCAGGTAGTCAATCCACCTCTGTGAATTTCAATCCAACTGGCCAACGAATAATCTTTGCCGTGACTCCGTCCGAGTCAAGAAAGCGAGATGTTGGAGGTTTTGTTGGCAATGGAAATCCTGACGTCTGCACCTTTGCCACTGTCTTTACTCTTGGGAATGGACGCCTCTTTGAAGGAGGCTTACCCATCTCCTACCTTGGTGATGCTTTCCAGCTCCTTCAATCTTCATCAGTACCCTCTAGTGATGATATTACCACTACCTTTAGTGGTGATGGGGGCTCGCTCCGTTTCGCCAACCCTGGACTACCTGGTGGCGAGGCATCATTCTGTCAGACCTCTTCTGACGGTCAGGTGTACATTACGTTTACCTCTCAACCACAGGGCTGCGTCCCAGTTAGGTTGACTATCTATGGAGGTGAGTTTCAAGTCCCAGGATATATATGCCGACATGATTTACTGACAGTTACAGCTGAGCGATGCATCAACGGCAGAATCGATGGCCTGGATACTTCGACCGCTATCAACGGAGAAAGCACCCAGGCTTTAGAACCGCTCTCAACATCCCTTCTTCCTCCAAACCCAACAGACGAGGAGTCAATCTTTCCTACCATGACAATCGACCCTACACGACCTTTGACGTTCAGCAACTTCACCACTCGTCAATCCACGGCCGATATACCTGCGTTCACAAGCGGCATAATTTTTCCTTCTCTTCCTCCTTCAAGGTCAGATGAACCAAGCTTGGTTGAAACGGAAACATTGGCTCCTACCTTTGTCACGTCTGAAGAAGTTCAGAGCTCTTTTGAGATAGGCAAGACAGTACTTGGTAGTACAACGGCTTTGCCAGTCTTGGAAAGCTCTTCTTTTATTGTGTTACCGTCTTCGAGTCTGTTTACGTTCGTTACCGATGAACCTGAAAGCTATTCTTCAACTACCTTGCTGCCATCCGTTCTTTCGACAACAACCAGCGGTGAAGCTTCTTCTTCTACGGACATTCTCCCAACTTCCACCTTGTTCACATCTTCTGTTGATCAAACTTCATCTACATTGATCGAGTCTTCTTCAACTGTACTATCTTCGTCTGAAGCCTCCTCCTCGACCTTTCTATCCTCATCCGATATCCCTTCCTCAACTCTATTATCCTCATCTGAAGCCTCTTCCCTGACCGAGTCTTCTGAGACTTCGACGCTACTTACAACTTCATTCGAGTCAACGACACAGGACCCAACAACCACCACTACCATGGAGACTACAACAACAACCGAAGAGGTAATTATCATTACCAACCGCGTTGCCAACGGTAGATTCGCTATGCCAGATCCCAACTCTAACAATGGCATAATGGGCTTCGAGACAGAAGGTGCCGCAACACATCGCAACGGCGACTGCTTCAGCGGAGATGGCGGTACAGATAACGGATGTGTTGTCCTGGAAACAGTAAACGGCAGGAAGAGAGGCATAGGCTCTTTTGCTGGAATCTCTCAGATGCTTGCATCCATGATTCCAAGTAGGACTGTCCTTTATACTGTACAGTTTTACTACGCCGTCATCACCGTGGGGAGCGAGGCGTGCACTATCGATGCATACCTGGGAAATCGACAAGTATACTCGCAAGGGCTTTTCAATGGTGGTGGTATAAGCATATCTTGGAACAGAGTGCTTACCACTGTCAGAGCTGACTCGTCGAGTGCAAACTTTGGCATCTCAATGTCTTGTTCTGGTAATGGAGCAGCGATGATTTACGTCGACTCCGTTTTCGTATCGAACCAGGTTACGCCAGATAATATTGACGACCATCAGCTTGAATTCGGAGACGCCGAAAGTCCTCCCCAACAAAGCACTCCGGGTCTCATTGACTCGACCACCAAGGACGAGTGGCTACCAAGCTCTACTGCCCTGATCTCCGACTCTACTTCATCCTGGCTCACACCACATCAAAGCGATGAATCAACACCAAGCATCGAGTATTTTACTAGTTCCTCTGAAGCCTCGAGTGCCGATCAGAGTGATGAGACAACTCCCTCCGTGTCAACTACTCAAGACCCCACCACTACCTCTCAAACTTCAAGTGCATCTGAAACCCCCACAGAAACCTGCAACTACACGCATGGCGAAGAGTGTGAATTCGACCGATTCAACTACCCTCACGATGCCCTCTGTGCCTACGGCGCCGAGTTCAAGGGTGAAACGTGGAAAGAATCGCGTACAGACTACCCGCACCAGAACAACCCTTACCAGTGCATAGCCATCTGCAAGTCACTGGGAAACTGTGAATCTGTGGGCTACTTCGCCAATGAGAACCGCTGCTTGTTTACAAGTACTCGGATCACTGAAAACGACTTTACCGTCTATGGCAATTCCGAAGACTGGAAACACTCTTACTGGGTAGACAAACGCTGTTGGACGTGTCCAGATTGCGTTGACGAGTCTGTCCCCAACACGCCGCCTGGAAAGTGTTCATACACACAAGGCGACGCCTGCACTCGCAATGCAGCTCCAGAGGGTGTCGTCTGCAATACCAACGCTTACATGCCTGGAGGATACTGGACTGGAGAACAATGGATCGATCAATACCCTCACCAGGACTCGTCTGAGGCCTGTGCTGCTATTTGCCACGGTATCGCAGACTGCAAGGGTTCTGCTTTCAAGGACGGCGAATGTAAATTCTCTGCTTTCCTGCTTTCTACAACTGATGGACCTATTCCACTTCAGCTTGACAGGGATGAGTCGTGGAATTCCCTGTGGGATGATCCTTCATGCTTCACTTGCCCTGGTTGCACTGACTAGAACAATGCTTTACATCGACTTGTTTGTTGTTCTCTTCCACAGATTGTATGCTTCAATCTTTTTCTTTTGTCTCGATGGAAAGTCACCGTGACTCCGTTTAATTTTCTTTTTTCTCTAATATTCAAATTGGATTATTTTATCTTCTTGTTACTTAGTAGTCAAATGCCATGATATGGACCGCAATTCTGGATGTTGTAGATACTCGTGTGTCAGGGTGACGTCCCCGATGTTGTTCTAACCCATTTGCCACGTTCGTGCCATCTGAACTTGAAATTACTCAATTACTTTGTTAACTATATGTCCCCCGTTTCACTAATTTTTCTAACCTATCCAGGTACACCTTTCGTTTATGTACACTAATCTCAAAGAATAAAAGTTTACAAAATTCCAGTGACGACACCCGAAGCAGGTCAAAGGTCTGTGGCAAGTCCGCTGTAATGCTATCTTGGTTTGGCCTTTGGTGTACAGCAGCGAGGTCCAATTTAGCCCTTAGTACGATGATGTTACCAACTACCCAAAAGTCTGGCGGAGGAAGCCTCCAGTGTGTTTCGGCATTGGTTATTGTTCTGGTGTGATTTGCCAACGCAGTGTTAAGCTCAGTCAACGGTAATCCGTAAGCCGATCTGTAAAGGCTGATGATTGATGTTATGTAGGACTGATCAACTCTTGGGACTAGATCGTGTTCATTAACGACAGCGAGAATATGCTGCGTCTGTGGAAGAGTTTGTGCTAATTCTGTGATGTTTGTTGAAGTAACTGGTGGAGAGCCGAATGTCACGAGCGAGAATTTGATGTTGGACACTATTGAATATCAGTTTTGGAAAGCCAGATACATGTTCGAACTCACGTAAATATGGGCCATGGCATATGAAATGTAGAAAGATCAAAGCCGCTACAGCTCCACCAGCTGAATGACCTGTAAACACAATATGCGTCAAACTATCGTCCACCGTGACTTGGCGAATGATTTCTTCCGTCAACCATGGCAGCAACGTAGTGGCACAAGCTAAAAAACCACTATGGGCAAAGACTTCTCTATCATTTCCCGGGAATTTCTGTACTCAAGAATTAGAAGATGTGGTAGAAAGTGACTTGACTTACGAAGAGTGAGGATGCATCTTTTTGGTTGCGGTTGAAATTAACAAGATGGTCCACGTTGCAAGATGTACCTCGAATAGCAACAAACAAAGTATTTGTGTCTTCGGCTTTCCATATTGATGTTGCTTTGATGACTCCTGTGATAGAAGGGGTGCGAGATATCACTGGAACGAGATCGCCTGCTGGTTGTATGTCTGGTTTGTAGACAGAGCATGCGCATCTACATGCTGCGAGCAACAACTGGACCATATCTGAATCACTGCAACATATCAACCACTATTCACTCCGTCGAATTGTAACAAGCATACCCGGTCCATGGTTCCGAAAGTTCATCGCGAACCTTTGAGTTTTCATATTTGGATATTTCTTTAGCGAGCCGTGATAGGTGAAACTGTAGTAGATCCCCATGTTCTCCTGATAACAAAATCAACACCAAAATGACACTATTAAACTACTGACATACCTTGATCGTCAAGTTGATCAAGTACAAAATCAAGACACTCCAATAGTTCCGTCACGGCGACAGAAAAGGCCTGAGAATTGGCGCTAAAATCAGCATTTGACGTTGGTGCCGAAGCAGCTGTTGCGATAGAGTTCTTGGTAACAGATCTAGCGTTTCGGCCTTTGAGCAGCTTTGAGGCCCACATTGTGATTTGGGCGTGAGTATGATGATGTCGTGAATGATTTGTTGGAGATGGAATTGGGGAGGCATCCGGTTTGCCTTGCGCCACGTGCTGCACAGCCTCGACTACGCCACTGTCATCATGAGGTTGCACATTTGATAGCATTTCTTTGTGCATAACATCATGGCTCTATATTTAAGCGGTCATGACGTTTCCAATAGATATTCGTTCGCATGAATAGACCCAGCACTACCTTGGATGTGGTTGAGATATTGATAACATACTGGATCTATTACTACATATATTTCAATTTCCCTAATTGAACAATGTCTAAGAAGCATAACTAATTTGATAAAAGTCTTAAACGTACACCCAAGTAACTAACTTATGTAAAGTGAACTCATATAATGTCTTAACATATACATCTCAGAGTGTTTATGTAACGTTGTCAGTTCTACAGGGGGCTGTAGTAACGAGCGACATAAGCAAGACACGATTGATCAGACCCAGCCAGATCCAGTAATTCCTTCCGTTGAGATTGACAAGAACACTCTGGACCCTAACTGCATTAACTCAGGGGTAACCAGCGTCTGTCATATTATTGTGGTGTGGCGCTTAAGCCAACACTTTTGGGAAATGATCAATGCAGACGAGTCAGAATGCTTGAACTTTTCCCCCACGAATGTCACTGGGTGACATATCACTGTCGGCACGCATGATGTGCAAATGCGCAAGAAACTCAGGGGTTTATATCTGCGGCAATTATGATTTATGATGTATTATTGTATGTAAAATTGACTATGCTAGAAAGGAAGGCTCGCAAATCCATATATGTAGATGCAGAGGAAACAACCGGTCGACTAGCCATCTAATCTGATAACCAAATGAATAGTCTCCATTGTTGCCTGGTATCATAATCTATCATCTAGATAGGGGGGTCGGGTATCATTCATTGTGTCGTCGAGTTGAAACCCTCACACTCGTTTCGTTCTTAACCATAATTCCACCAAATGCAGCATCATTAGGAAACTCGTCGTCAGATCCATGGTTGTGGGATGGTCCAGTAACTGTAGCAACGTTGCCACGGTATCGGTCCATGGCGTGACTTTCGAAGTCGGACATGGAGGCTCGGCCGCCTTGCTCCGAATCTGCAAGCTGGTGTGTCGAGCTGGACTCGTCGTTGTCTTTCTTGTTTGGTATCGTCGATAGGCGGATCGTGTTCTTGTTCTGGCTGCGGCTGTAGCTGCGTCCGCCGTAGCTGTTGGATCCGGAGCCGATTTGCGAAGAGGGGTTGCCACAAGAGAAGAGGTAGAGGATAGCAGGTCGGACCGTGGGTAAACAGGCTGGACTAGTTAGGTTTTGTCAAGAAAGGAGGTCGGAGTACATACTGGATACTGTAACAAGATTGACCTCTACTGAAGCCCAGATGACAATGGTACACAGGTTCCATGTGAGATCTTCTGATGTTGCATCGAATTGTGTCGAGGCCACAATAATCACCATAGCTGATACGCAGATGCTAAATAGAATTAGTCGAGATCATCACCAGCGACGCCGATACTTACACAATACCAAAGACAAACATCAGCATAATACCAATTTTCTGAAGAGTAGGCAGTTGTAGTTTTCGAATTTGTAGAATCGGGAGGGCGAGAATGGCGATGTCGAGGATGACGTGGACGAGAATCGTACCAAAGAAGAACTTCTTGTCTTCAATTGCGCATGAACCGCCAGCACTGGGATCCCAGAAGCGCTGGACAGGAATGCAATGGAAGATGCCCATGATTGTCTGTCGCTGTTAGGTTTGTGTTGACTGTTGATATCGGTCGTGGGACTCACTCGTATTATGATCCAGATCAAGGCCGACGCTCCAAGGATTTGGATGGGTAGTTTGATGTTTGTGACTCGGAACATGCGCCAGTAGAAGCTGAGGATGGATGCCTTGGCGCAGAATAGGGCGGTCGCATAGAATAATTCAGCAACGTAGAGGAGGAGACTGTTCTGAACCAAAGTCTCCGCCTTGGTCCTACCCGTCTTGACGTCGTTGATGTGAAGGCCCAGGCCATCGTTGATCCAGATGGGAATAATCACAACCCACGCAATAGCCACCGACTGTGAGGTTAGTCAAGATCTCTGTCGACAGGTGGTGTTGACGTTGACATACATAACACCCAATCGCAAACCAATCATCCCACCAAAACTCAATTCTCGTAAGTCGCCGACTCAATAAACGCAGGCCAATGAATATCGTCGCAGCGCCAAATGTGACAAACTCTGAAATCCACAAATCGGGCTGCTTCGATTCGACGGGGACGGACGCCATGTTGGGGAGTGGCGGAATATAGAGTTTCGATATATTGCTCGTCCACGTCACAAATGGAAAGGAAAGTAAGCAAAAGGAAGGCTTCAAATAGATTAGCGAAAAACCGGAGACTAAATTCAGAGGGAAGATTACGATGGGGATAATTATATAAAGTATGAGATTTGAGCGAGCCCTTACGCGACAATTCATGCGATCGACGAGTGCGTGCATCAGTGGAGAGTCGCAAGCTGAAGAAGCATCCACAAGGGGTCCAGAGTCCAGAGGTCGCTTGACATACGGGCTCTAACTAATGTCAGAGATATACCATGAAGATCTTAGGCAGTGCGTTGGACTAGTCTACTCCAACGGCCGGCAATTCTTGGTTGGCAAAGACGAGGTGTTACAGAATGCGAGTCATCTGCTGGGCACGCCCGGGTCAGCGGTGAACCGTGAGTACACAGTCGCAGGGCAGCGCAGCTTCAACAGCCTTGTCCTGAAGAAACAAGGATCTGGGGTGATTTCTTCAGCGACGATCTCCCTGCAGGCTTTGGGTTCCCCGGCTGGCTGCCCCTTGCGCTAGGTGTCGATGCCCAGGGTTGTATCACTGCGGAAGTCGACGGATCCGTATCAATAAGGGATTATCATATGGCATTATATGGTGACGTTCACTCATGCTGTAGAGAACAACTGCCGTGACACTGACTCGAACGTATCCGTTGTCTGTGCAAATGCCAACGGCATCTTTGACTCAAAAGGGAAGACACAAGCGTCAAACAAGCTCAATCTTGGCCCTGTCACCAACAAAGCCTGTAGGGCATTAGCCGGATCTCGTGCTGGCCGCTGCTGAAACCCACGGGACCGGAGCTACGAGTCAGGACCCCCAGACGCTAGAAATAGAAAAGTTGGTATCTGTAGATCTCTGAACATAAAAACTGACGAGCCAATCGGATCGTGCAGGTGGCCGGGTGTACCGCGATGATCAATTTACTACGAGACGGTTGCGACTCTGTTCCACAAGAAACAGAGTCGGTAATTGAAATAGAGTTTACCAAGGTGGAGAAGCCGAAATGACTCGAGACAACTTGGCCAATTGATTTTCACTTGTTACAGTCGGAAACCAGCCCTAAACAAGGACTTTTGGTCATGGCAATCCACTATCGGGGGAACATGATAGGGATAGCCTTGCTTGCGGAACTACAGCCAATTTGAGACGACGCAGGGAGGCAGAGTCCACTTGTATTATGCAATTGAATCCTTCTGAGGAGTATGTAATTAATACTCGTATTCTACAAGTCATTAATCGCAGTTCCATGGACTTGGGATATTCTAGAAGGACGCAATGCAATGCATTTGTGGCGTTGACTGCCAAGAATGTTTCAACGACAAGAATCATTCTACACTCAATGTGATCTTGCATATCCCTTAACCCGACCGACCTTGTAACGTTCCATATCGGTAACCTGTTCTTTATATCAATGCAGATCTTGCGTCTTTTTAGCGGCAGACGATTCAATATCCCTGGGGTAGCAGCAACTAGCTCATCCCAGTCCGTTCCTAGTTGTATGAATGTTACGTACACAAGTTGGCCCGTTGAAACCACGAAGGAACATCTGAAACCGACAATGCCTATTGTTAACTGATTCAGCTGATCATGTAAGTGTTTGTAAATTGATATGAATATCGTCTTATGGATGCGTATGTTTGATATCTTGATTCTGGGGGTGACATATGGCCCAGTCGATGCTGGGAGATTTAACCCCAGACGTCAAGGTTAAGGATAGTAGTTTGAGTTTCGTTGTAACTACTTCAGCTTCAACTATCCGAGGAAGCGAAGGATACTTGTCACCATTTCAAACTCCACCTTGCAGCTGCTGACGCTGTAAGCACCGAAATTGTCGTCAACTTAAACACCGGATAGTCCAAAACGGCCATTTCTATCCGTCCGTAGTACGGAGTACATAATACAACTTTAGTGGACCCGAAAAAAAAAGACCCGATAATAAACGACGAGATCAAAACTCAAGATCCTTGCTACGGATAAATTTGTGGTTCCTTTCCGTTCCGTTGGTCTAGTACCTAGTGTCCGTTGCAGATGAATATCACCGTTGGAGAGGGTCACAGCGTAGAACCCATAGACTATCATCCCCTGACAGTCCCATTCTATAAGATTCGCTCATTGCCCGCTCGAGTCAATACGGTTGTATTCGCCGATGTAACAACAACGTTTGGCGAAACGGCACACAATTTGGTCTCGGCAGGCCCCTGTTTTGTTCACTGCGCGCTGGATCCGAAAGATATAAACCCTGGCTCGTATTTTGTGTTTGAATTTTTTATTGCCGCTCGGTCACGAGATGTTCATAATCGAATGTCCAAGAGGTCAATGCTATAGAGGCTCGGACATTTTCGAAGATCAGTGCCAGCCAAATTTCAAACCTCTTCGAGTGCCGAGCTGTGCATCGTGAGGCTGTTGTGCCGTTTGAAGAAAAGCTTCTTTTCTTTTGAAAAGTGGATAACCTCGGGGCACAAGTTGTCAGGGGTAGATTTTCCATGGAACCTCCGGCTGGGTCTTGTCTCAGTTGGTTTACTGGGCTGTTGGTTGGTGCAGTCGCTGGACGAAAGGAGGTTACTCATATCAAGTTGGCCAAGACCAGTTTAGCCCATGCTTTTACTTCCTTTCATCCATTCTCAGCCTCAACCAGTCATCAACCGTAGCTCAATAATTACAAAAAAAATAAACGAGACATATGCCGTTCACAGGTCAAAGCCCACGCGGATAGTGCCGCGAGTTGATCTCCCCAACAAGCTAGGCTGCTAAGCTGATTATCAACGCTTTGATCCTGTGATCTGCACTTTTCCTCTCTTCGTCTTGACGTGGACCAACGAGCAAAGATAACACCTAAAGAGCTTTATCCCTCAACATGCATCGGAAAGGAAAAGTGGTTGTCGAACGTGTTCCACTTGGCGAGGAACAACCCTCTCAAATTATCGTTTCGAAGAAGTTTGCAATCCGCCTTGTGACCATTTTCGTTCCAACCGTGAGTCTGACAGTCCTATCTTGTCAGAAAGATACTTGGTATTGGTAAAAACTCTTACCTTGTTGCAGTACCAGAAGAAACCACACTTTCCACACTCCCTTAGTGAAGCTGATTTTTCATCGCAGCCATGACATGTTCTCAGTCCTTTGGTGACGGTAGCATAGTCTTGTACCTTGTCGCTCAGCAGCAGCAGCTTATCCAGCGATACGGGGAAGACCTGGTTGAAGTTAATCACTAATCAAACATATCTGATCATACATACGTCCAAGGCTCCTCCTTCCTTGTTGCGAATGCCGATCGTCATGTTCAAGAAGCAGTGCTTTTCAGCATAGAGTACCACGACTGTATGTCCTACTCGAATCATCGAAGGGGCAATGTTGCTTCCAGGGATATCTGCGTCGAACGAAAAGGGAACTTGTTTGCCGCTTTTGTCCTTGACCATTATCCTCACTCGAGAAATTGCTTCGACTTTGGTGATTTCACCTAGAAATGCCCAGTGCTTTCTAGGTTCGTAGATATCACCACCTTTAGGACGATAGTATTCGAGGTTGAGCTCGTTGTCCCATGGGAGATCTTGGAACAGTGAGAAGGTTGCATTATCACGTAGACCAGCAGGTTCATTTTTGGCACAATCCGCCTCTCGCCATAGCCAGCTCTCAAAGTCGGCTTTGCCGAGGTCCTTGGGTATATCCTCGACAGCGGTTCTCCATCGACCTGACACAGCAGCAAAGTAGTATTGATCGGGATTGTCGAGCAAACTTTGAAGTTGTTGGGCTTTGGGACTGTCAGGCCCTTCAAACACACTCCAAATCTCCAACGATTGTTCGGCAATTACCTTGGCCCTTGCAAGATCCTGGTGTGCGACAGCAGCATGAAAAGCACTATCATGGCACCGCGGCAGAAGTCGATCGGCAATGTCTTCACTTTCCAACAGGTACAAGAGCTTTCGCACGCTGGTGAAAACTTTGAGAGGTGATGTTCCAATTGACATATCCACTTCTGTGACAAGATTCTTCTCGAGTTTCTTTATATCTGCCCGTCGCTTATCGCTGAATTTACGCGCGGCAACAGGTAGAGAGCAGAGACTGCAGGCACAGTCGAACCCGAAAGCGGTTTTGAGTTTCTGCTGGCGAACTACATATCCGTCGATCTCGCCTAGATAATTGATAGTGATTTCCGAGTTCTCTTCAATGTCCTTCGTAGCATGTACGGTCATCTTTCCAATATTGTTATTCCATCTGTACAACACGTTGGGCGCACA
The DNA here is from genome assembly GCA_013266165.1 of Fusarium graminum. Lineage (NCBI taxonomy): Eukaryota > Fungi > Ascomycota > Sordariomycetes > Hypocreales > Nectriaceae > Fusarium > Fusarium graminum. The sequence continues at coordinate 22,095 of JAAGWP010000073.1, read as the reverse complement.
CGAGTGATTCATTCGCGCCGCCTCCAGAAACAAAGCGCATGTGGAAGTATCCGGGCCCAGACCGAATCCGTTCGTCTCAACCACACCTATTTCGTACAAAAGGTGAGGGTGGGAGTTATGCAGACGCATGAACGCTTGTTGTTGAGCTTTGGATAGCTTCTTCAGCTCGGCTTTGATGCGCCGTCCGCTCTCGTCGAGGTGTGCATAGTGCTGAGGAATTGTGAATAAAGGTGTTTCTGCGGGGATACGTGTGCCTTTGGGAATGTGTTTGATGGCGATGAGACCTTTGCCTTTTCCGGGGATGTCTTTGAGGACGAAGAAGGGATTTGTGTCGGGCATGGCGAAGGCGCAGGGTTGTCCTGAATTGTGAACCGGATATGGAACACTATGCGAAAGGAATCTTTGCCTCGAACCGTTTGGAAGAGAAGCGTGCATTTAGATGAAAGAAGTGAGGTGCTGCATGAACGGTTGAGCTCTCAAGATTTGTGCCTGTGCTTCTTGCACTGCGTGACAGTGCCAAGCTAGCACAAGGGAACTGCCGTGAATCACTATTGTAGCCCGAAGTAATCGCATATTTATTTAGTGTTGCCGATGCGGTTGTTTTGACTGCACGCAAATCTGTGTGTCTCTGTTGTACGTGACGAGCAGTGCGATAACAAGACCAAGCGCAGACAGCCAGGCAAACACTCCTCCGCAACTGACGATAGAAGGTTGACTCCATTCGATTATTCCCCATAGTATCTCACTGTTTCTATACTTGCTTTTCATCGAAATTATGTTACTTGGGCCTGAATGTACACAGTTTCTTCATCTAGGTGAGCCATCATTCTACAGGGTAAACGTGATTAGTGACCAACGGACAATACCACAACCACGATCCCTTCTACCAAGGCTCAAGATCTATAAACCAACGATTACAAACGACAGTCAAACATCTCTTCCAAAATTTATCCCAAATGGCAATATTCGCACACTCAGCGATGCCAAATAGGCGCCCCAGGAACCCAATCCTTCTGCCTCTGGCAAACCAACACATCCGTCGAACACTCCTCATCATCTCCCTTGGCGCCAATCGTCGCATACATCGTAAACCCAAAGCTCTCCAGCGTCTCGATTAATTGAAGTAGCATGATTCTCGTCTTGACCGTATCCGTACCAGAAGGACTCCACGGTAACCCCGCGAGATGGATCTTGAGTCGTTCAGGCGTCACTTCTTTTCTGCGGACGTCGCCTTTGAACAGCTGCAACACGGCGTCTGTGAGATCGCTCGGCGGTCCCCCGACGATTTTTAGTTTATCGTTGTTGTCGAACGAAATACAGATCCAGTCGCATGGCGGTGGTGCGGGATCTTGCTTGCGAAAGATGAGAGAGTCTGGAGTTTAGCTTGAAACACACACTCAAGACAGTCGACATACCTTTACTGTCGGATTTCTGAGTAATATCCATAGAACCCTGCATAACCCATCCCATATCGAACAGTTTCTCCAGAATAACAAGCATCAATCGTCTCGCGTCGTCGTTCCCGTGAGAACGATGTATCCACGGCGTCCCACGGAGCCACATCTCAGTAGATTCCCCATATGGTCGAGTCTGCACGACGCCAGGCTCCCAACACGCCTTGATGGCTTCTTTCAATGTGACGACTTCAACGTCAGGGAAATTGATGAATCGGATGCGGTCCAGCATATTGAACGTGATGCAGGCGAATTGCGTCTTGAAGACTGGGGGATCCGCGGCTATGGTCTCTTGAAAGGAAGGGGGCGCATCAAGCGCTGGAGCTTTGCCGTCAGACATGTTGTAGATGTTCTGGTGGCGTTGATCGCAAATATAGACGTAAAAGGCCTCGTGAATTGTTTACTTTGTTGACGCGCAGTATTGACATCAGGAATATGCCGCTGTACAGAGGCTGTGCTGGGTGGAGCAAGACACGGCTCATCATCATCCATACAAGTTCAAGATCTACAGTGCACTACAAGTTCACTGAAATATCGACAATGCACATAATCTTACAACAATACTCATTCTCTCATCCAGGTCTTACAAGTCTAGTATATACTCCATAAGAACCATGCCCCCCCTAAACTCCATGCATGTCCATCTACCGCCATACCCTACTGTCGTACATCCAACAGCCCTTGTTTAAACCCCGTTCTACAACAAGAAATTCCCGCCGTGTTCTGTCATGACCCCCCGCGCCGTTTTGGTTGCCGCCCAATAATGTTACTAGTATACAGAATGTTTCTTTTCGCCATGGGACCCTGGCTATTATGTGTTTATCGTTTGCGTGTGTCTTTGCCCTTCTTCTTTCCCTTCTTTTTGTCCTTGGGAAGCTCAAGTTTGGTGTCTTTGAGTTGCTCCGCCATGATACTGAGCATGTAATCGTCAATGGTGCGCATCTTGTCACCCCATGCGTTATAATCCAACTCCACTTCTTCTGCCGGAGTGTCGAGATCATCCAGTCCGCCATCCAGCACCGATTTGCCGGCTGGGGTTCCCTGCCTTGCTGTTGATGTACCGGAAGCATTGTTACTGGGCTTCTCGGTGAAGTCGGCATCGTCAGCTTGGATCTCTTTCTCTGCGACGCGTGCAGCTGCCACGTCTTCTCTGTCCTCGGCCTGCTCAAGTGCTCGACCAACTCTCCTCTGATCAGTATTGGTGTCTGGACCTCCAAGCACTCTATCCAAAGCGGCGTCTGCGGCATCCAAGCCTTCGCTCTTCGAGTCCAACTTTTCGCTGAGAACATCCCTTACAGAGAGCTTGTTGAAGTAATCCGTAGTGAACTCTCCTTCTTGAATGACCACATCATCCAGCATCTGCTTCTGCGAAGCCTTGCGAAGGATGTTGGCCTCAATTGTGTGTTCACTGACCAAGCGGTAGATGTGAACATCACGAGTCTGTCCGATACGATGGCATCGATCTTGACACTGCTTGTCCATGGCGGGGTTCCAGTCTTGGTCGTAGAAGATGACGGTGTCGGCACCAGTCAGATTGATACCGAGACCGCCCGATCGAGTCGACAAGATGAAGCAAAGAATTCGCGGGTCGTTGTTGAATCGGTCGGTGAGAATCTGTCGCTGTTCAACCTTGGTCGCACCATCCAAACGTAAATATTTATGGCCATGAATGTTCAAAAATTGTTCCAGAATGTCCAAAACCTTGGTCATCTGTGTGAAGATGAGAGCACGATGACCACCAGCCTGAAGTTTCCGCAGTAGCTTTTCCAAAATTTGAAGCTTTCCGCAGTCGTATTGTAACAGACGCTTGTCAGGGAATTGGATGCTCAGTCGCATACGACCCTCGTGCCAAGGATCTGGGGGCGCTTCCTTAGGTAGAAACGGCGCCCACCGAACAGGTTTCGAAAGTTTGAGGTCCTCGTCGGTAAAGGCTGCCACGCCCTTGCGACCAAGCACAAATTGCTCCATATCTCTGGTAACAACTGCCGGTGTGACGCAGGAGAACTTCTCGATGGTAGTTTTGAAGCTGTCGGCACGTTGGTTCACAGTTGGTATCAAAGACTGGATGAGCGTTGACTCTTCTTCAAACCAAGCCATGACCTGCCGAGGAACCTTGGGACGCGGTTTGTAAGGTCTCTTGTCGGTTCCAATAGTGAGTAGCTCTATCAGGTTTTTGCCATAGATTGGCTTTTTCTGGCGGCGCAACGCATTTAAATAGACAGAGTGTTGAAGTTCTTCGAAACGTCCCCATCTGGCGCCGCTCTCTAGGTATGCAATGTTTGACGCGACTGTCGAGGGATCTAGATTAGTGTGAGCTTTTTGGGCACGGATTTTCTGGGCCTCTCGCAAATCCATCAGCACACGTCGCGAGCCCAACTGCGAGATTCGCTCAGCCTGTGTGGTGGAAAGGTTCTCAAATTGCGTGGGGATCAAGTTGAGGAAACTCAGGCTGGCCTCTTTCATGGGACTGGGGTCGTGGAGTAGCCTTTGCACTCTCTGGTCAATCACGTCGTAATCCGAGGCGATGGACTTTTGCATGCGGAAAGAAGTCATGATAGGTCGGTCAACAAAGAGATCAGGGTGATTGCAGACTTTTCGTAACTGCATCAGACAATTGATGATAGATAAGTAGTTTCCTGAGTTCAGTGTCGCCTTGGTGTCGTTTCGTGAGAGGAAGCCATCGTAGAGTTCGCGCTGTCGCTTTGAGAGACGACAAAACTCAACATGCTCGTACTTGCCAGGCATTTGCTTCTCAACGTCGGCTTTCAAACGACGTAATAAGTAGGGTCGAAGAACTTTGTGCAATTTCGAGATGATCGCTCTCGCTTCATCATCCATCTGTTCTCTTCCGCTCTCCAAAATTTGTGATTCAGGTTTGGCAAACCAATCGTGAAACTCTTGCAAGTCTGCAAACCCACCAACGCCATTCTCAGCGGGCATGAGGAAGAAGAGGAGCGACCAAAGTTCTGTGAGGTTGTTCTGAAGGGGTGTTCCAGTAAGCAAAAGCCGGGCTTGTGTGTTGAATCCCAATAATGTCTGCCACCTTTGAGATTTAAAGTTCTTGATGTTGTGTGCTTCATCAAGAATCATGTAATGCCAGCGTCGACGCTTGAAAACTTGTTGATCTTGGAGAACGAGTTGATACGAGGTGATACAGACGTTCCACACATCATCGTTATTCCATCCTTGTCGTTTGCGTTTTCTTTCCTCTTGAGAGCCATAGTATGCCAGAATCTTGAAGCCTGGACACCATTTCTTGAACTCCATTTCCCAGTTGAGCATAACACTTGTAGGGACGACCACAAGATGGGGTCCCCACACCTCGTGTTGACAAGCTAGATGTGCAAGAAGGGCGATGGTCTGAATTGTCTTGCCCAGACCCATTTCATCAGCAAGAATACCGTTAGTGCTGTTAGCGTAGAGACCTGCCAGCCAATCAAGACCGTCACGCTGATACTCTCGTAAAGTCCCTCGGAGAAGAAAGGGCACCTCAATTTTGTGATTTGATGGCTGTGGTGAAGCAGATCTGCTTGTCCCAGGTTTGTCCACTACCATTTCTCCGCAAGAGGCTGTGTCAAGATCCGAGGGCTTGGTTTCTGAAGTAGGAGGGGGTGACATGCTGTGTGCGCGACTGGGTGGATTTGTGACCGGCTCGGTTGCCGGACTGTGGTGCTTCTTTGAGGGGCTCGCGATTGGAGCCTGCTCCTCACCAGGCTGTTCTGCGTCGGTACCGGTCATGACAACCTCAGTGTCTTGGGCCGACAGTGCCTTGGGTAATGTGTTCGTATTTTCAGCGACGTCTTCTGTAGTCTGGTCGAGTACCATATCATCTGCGATGACTGGGGGGCTTGACAATTTTTTGTTGTCTGGATTGGAGACGTCGTTGTTTTCCTCGGCCGCTTCAGCTTTGGGTATCACAATCAAAGACATTTCATCGTCTTCGTCGTCTTCATCGTCCTCTGGCGCTGGCTCAGAGATCCTGCTCTCGGGGTTTTCCGTTTCAGTGGCAGGTGCCTCCGCAGTAGCCTCATTGTTCATCTTCTTCAGTTCGGATTTACCAAAAAGAAGTCCCAACAGGCCACCTGCATCTTCGTCCGATTCATCCTCTGACTCGTCATCGCCAGCTTCCTCGCTGTCATCCATATCGGTCGATCCCATATCGTCATCCATATCAACAGATTCATCACTCGTCTCGGCGTTCTCAGTTGCAGTTGCTTGGGCGGTATCAACAAGGTCTGTGTCGTCGTGGTGCTCGGCTGTCGGTGTTTGGGCATCGGCTGAAGGTTTCTCGAGGTCTGGTATATGAGCATACTTTGCTTGTAGCTGTTCCTGTGTCAAGTTTTCGTCGCCAACATCCTTCTGATCCTCTTCATCATCGCCCTCTTCCTCATCTGAGGACATTATATCGCTATCGGCTTCCTCATCCTCGTTGTCCTCGTCTTCGCCCGAAGCAAGGCCGAGGTCGTCATCATCGGCCATGCTCATGTCGTCGCTAAGATCATCAAATCCGTCTTCTTCTTCTGAAAGTTGCTCGGAGTCTAGTCCTGCTCTGCGCGCCTGAAGTTTCTGCTCCGAAAGGTTTACAGCCTCATTTAAAGCTGCCTTGACTCTCTTTTGTTCTTCTTGCTCCCACTCAGCCAATCTTCGGCGATTGACCTCAACGCGGACATTTTCCCATGTACCGAAAAGTGCTTTGATAACAACACGATACCTAGATATCCATATTGCCCTCTGCTCGGCTTCAATCTCCTCTTCTGACTTGGGTTGGCGTCGTAACCACTCGTCTCGACAAGCTTCAGCTACTTTCTTTGCCGTCAGTCGATGCCGTTGATGCTCAGCCAGCATGAGTTTTCGGAAATTCATCATCGCTTTCACCATATGATCTTGTCGAGCCCATTGTCGTGGTGGCTCTTCTGCCGGTTCTGGCAGAAATATTGAGCATCGTCCTCGAGATAGCATCCCACCATCTTCGACTTCCTTCTCAATCCGGAGAATGACACGAGCATCTTTTTCGGCCATTTCATCAGTGTATTGAGGGCCATCTTCAGATGCCTGTAGTCCACCTTCCTCGACAGGAATATCTCCACCTCGAGTCCAGAAGTCTTCGAAATTTGTACCAATTTTAGGCCTCTTGCGGACCTGATCGGGATGGACAAGTGGGATATCGCCTGATCTTCCGACTCGTAGCTTTATACGGGGAGATCGATTCGTCCCATTCCGGGAAGTATATCTCGAGTCTTGTGTGGGGTCATCGGCGATAGCAACATCGTTGAATCGTGCCGACCGGCGGGATCGGGTCGTATTTCTAGGTGGAGAAGGACTTCGACGGCGGGCGGAGCGGGAAGAGCTTCGGTCTGTCGTGGGTTTCTTCGATGCAGATTTTGGAGTCGATGCGAGTGCTTGCTTCGAGGGGGCTTTGATGGCGGGGCTAGCTTTGTGTGAGCCGTTTGGCATCTTTCTCGAGTTGCCATTAGTCAACTGGATTTCGGTCTTCAGCTTGGAGCCATTCGATTTTGCACTGGTAGTAGATCGCCGCCTACTTCGAGCTTTGCTTGGTGGTTCATCTAACGGAAGGGTATTGATGCGGCCGGACTTGCGACGACCATTCTCTGTGTATGATGTTGGACCATCGGCAGATATTTTTTTCCATGGCGGTGACTCAGGTTTGAACTTCTTGGGCGGATTCTGAGGAGGTGTCGAATCTCGTGTACGTCGCCTCTTCAAAGGTCGTTCGTCGTCATGGATGTGGCCGTTGGACTGCTCATCTTTAGTCACAGAGGCATCCCCGTTTGCCTCATCGTTGCCATCCTTAATTCCGTTCAACGCGTCATCTCCATCAGTGTGCGCTTCAGGCGCGTCTTGATCAGATTGGATGGCATCAGGGTCCGACTTGGGTAGCACGTTGGTGGGCGACGCGGTCTCGGGCATAGTCGCAACGTGGAGACAAGGAACGCTGATGGCGTTTACTCTGCGAAGCTATCATTTGCGGGGGCAAGATTAATGTCTACAAAATCGTAGCGCTTCAGCGGATATTCATACAAAGTTTGCACATGTTCAGAGGCCTTGCGGGCGAACGGCGTGGAATTTAGTCGCAAAATCCAATATCGTCAGCAAAACTTTTGAGCTGGGGAAGAATTGAGGATGCACGCCCCTGGAGCCTCGAAATGAGCTAACCGAAAATAGCCCGACACACGCGATTGGTGCCTGAGGCGCTACATTTCGCTTGAGAATCATCACAGCCTCGATTGGCTAAAGCTTCAACACTGAGCCATCTCATCACGTCACAGAGCAATTGGACGCCGACGACTCTGTCCCATCGGCCGAGGTATGTACTTGAAGAGAGGGTATACTCAATTGATGTCGCTAAATTCCTCTTTCTCTTCAGATGCTCCCTCAACGAATTGCGCGGGCCTCGGCCCTGCGCAGCGGCATGACAGCTGCTCGACGACTCCCTACAATCCAGCGACGAACTTTCCTTCCTGATCAGTACACCGACAAGAAAGTCATTGACCAGAAGTACCCCGAAGCTCCGAGAATGAGCGAGGCAGAGGACCCCGGAATGGTCAGTGATAGAGGGATTTGAGGAGGAGCCGGAGAGCTGATAATATCGCAGAACGGCGGCTACATCAACCCACCCCGAATCAAGCGCCAGTTCCGTGACCCCCATGCCAACTGGTGGGATCCCCAGGAGCGCCGAAACTTTGGTGAACCCATTCACGAGGATAACGATGTTCTGGGAATCTTTTCTCCCTGGGAGTACACCTGGACCACTGCCGGTCCTGGTGCCATCATGGTCGGAACCTTTATCGCTGTTTTCATGAGTGTTACCGGAATCGTCTACCTCAACTACCCTGACCGCCCAGCTTATCCCCGAGCTTTCGAGGGTGGTTTGGAACGAGAACTTGGTGGTCCCGGAGCTACAAGGGTAAGTGGGATGAGGAGTGTGATGTTCATATGCTAACCGTCAATAGGCTCGCATGGAGGGTGATGAGGATCCTTGAGTTGGAAATGCTCATTTGTACATAAGAAGAATGGAATGAATGGATAAGAGCAGTACCAATCGATGTTCGGATCTCTGTGACGAAAATGCACGACCTTCATGACAACTAACATGATGGGTTGGAGTTGTGATTGTGGTTCACACATGCGTAAATTATAGCTACGAATTGCTGTAGCACTGACTTGACTCGGGGATACAAGTTCCACAAACCGGCTTTGAACCTCGAACCATCTGTGGTAGTATGGCATAAGACTGACAATGTTCAAACATGCGTTGGATACAAATATCTATCAAAGCCGTGGTTAGCTGATAATTGTTGGAACTACTCGCCCGATGCCCATGCCCTAGATTCACTGTAATCGCTCGCACTGAACCGCCCTAGGTCAACAATACAACGTCAATCTAAACGTCCGCTAAAACCACATTAGAAATGCACCTCGTCTTCTCCTTCCCGCAATCATATTTAATAATGAAAGATTTGGCAAGAACCATGACGGGGCGAGCCGCAATGACACCATACCTTATCTTTGTTGTTCCAAGGCCTCTATCCATACTTCTCCCTACTTCTACTTTCAACCATCACGATGCGGTACGAAGATTGGGATGCCCTCTTATTTGAACATGAGTCTGAAATCCCATTTCAAGAATTCAAAGTGGAATGCCGATCTGTTCAAGATGAGGGTATGCCAGCATCTTCTTCGCTATGGGGAGACTACTAATAATCACAGAGTCCATGAATCCTCGCGCTTATAGTCTTCCAGCTGTTACATGCTTTGTCCCCAGTCTGAAGCCCGGCACCCCTTTTCGCATTTCCGTTCACTCCTGGAGAAGGCCAATTGTTCGTCAGCTCGCCGATAGCGAGTGTCCAGGCTTCGAGTTCAGACTCTTCATTGACGGAGACCTAGTTTCGTACGTCTTCTCTTATACCCTCGATATTATCCCTAACGTTACCAGATCCATGGCCAGGCTCAACTCCACCAACGAACCAATTTCGTTCCCTTGTGTCATTGGGAATAAGGACCTCCAACAGGCCATTAGGTTTCCGACATTCCAGCAAGAACTTCTATATCAACGCCATTGGAACCCAGCGGATAACCTTGGTCGAATCAAGCTTGTCATCAGCGAAGGCGTATTCCATCGATCGCCCGAGAATAACCGTTTCGAAAGAGTCAAAAACCTTGTGATCTTCTCCTTCCAACATGCACCCCAAGGTCAGTCCGGCTCACAAGTTTGGTGCCTGTACTGATTGGGTGCAGAGATTCTCGAACGCCTAAAGATTGCGTGGCCCAACCCAGACATGTGGCAGCAGCCATCCGATCCTACATCGCAAACTGGTAGCGGATTTGGAATCAACGACCACATGTGGATACAACCGCCTTATGGTCTTCAGGGTCAATCCGCCTCGGGTTATAACGATACATGTCAGGAAACCACTACGTTCTCCACTGATGAGGGCTCTCACGTCAAACTGCTTGATGCTCCAATGGATTTGGCAATGTCGCCCTGGGGCCATATAGTTCTACCAGAAATCGAAGATTTACCCCCGCATTTGTCAACACCACAGGTACAATTTCACAAAGAGAATAACAACCACATTCCAACTTGGGCAGTCTCGCCCAGGCCCACAGAGGCATTAGTTGGATTTCCTTCAGCTCGACAAAAGTTCTTTCAGGTCTGCACCCCATCCAATGGCAGTGTTCCAGTGCGTTCTGTCCGACCTCAGGTACAGAGAAGGCGAGCCCATGGAATGACCGAAGTCGGCCCAATCCTAGGGAGTGATCCGGCCAGGCTTCTTTTTGGTGCGCCAGTCCAAACGAGCTCACAGGAGTCTTTCGACTTGGCAATTGATGAGAGGCCACCAAAACGTCTTCGTCTCAATACTCCAGCATCTGCAGAAACCTTGAAAGGCCATCACGAAGAACAGATACTTGATCCCCAATTGGACTATAGCTCCTTCGAATTACTGGGTGTGCCGGGAGGTCTTATCTGAATACTACATCTGTATCCTGCGTGATACGCCTATGCTGAGTGACGTCAACCCCCAGCTTCTGTCATCTTTCGATGATACCAACGGGATAGGAATATGTGGTGTTCTTTTGTACTTTGTGGATTTCTTTTGTCTGTTGTCTTTGGTGGCACATTGAAGTAACATCCAGGCAACATTGTTTTGTTCAATTCTTGAGAGATCAACTTTTGTTGTTTAGTTGATCTGATACAGATTCATAGTTTCGGGTATACATGGCCCTATGTCAATACGACCTGATGATTCATAAACTCTCGAAGATTCCGGACTTCCGTGTGTTAATGCCTGGCAGTGAATACAACTTTACCAAGGTTTGCAGGCTACTGGCAGCTTCTCGACGCCTTGTGCTACAGTTGTATCACCCATTCTCGTCATTTTGACTCAATCACGCTGAAGTTTGAGGATCGGAGGATCGGTTGCCAGAACGCCGTCATCCAGCGGAAGCTGATTGACCCAAGGAAACTACACCTCAAACCTGCGCATTCGGTCTCGGTTCTGCTTTAAAGTCCGTCATGCTGCGAAACGTCAGAAGTAGGGACCGTTTTGATGAGCATCATCCACTTCTAGATAGCAACAGCTGCTCTGGTATGGTAACACAGCTTCTCATCTTCAAGCCTCTTACTAATATCATGTAGCAGGCCACGCCTACCAAGCAAGATTGGCAACCAAAGTAGAGGCGTTCCGTAGCATATTTCGCACATACAATCGTATACAAACTTGCCAACGCTTGAAGACTAGACTCGTACTCAAAAATGATGTCCATGGCTTCCACATGGATTTCGGAGAAAGAGTCAGAGTCAACCATACTCTGAGGCTCAGCTTGATCTTCAATTTACCAAGACTCGCTTTACGGGCTTACTATCATCGGAGGTGGCTGAGGCAACGAACTACGGCAGTCATCTGGGGCTTATAGAGGATCCGAAGCATCCTCAAGCCCCCGCGGCTTCCGGTGTCCGCTGGCCACATCTTCTGGCCTGAAGAATCATGGCTACACGATCTTATCGTAGCACGCTTTCTTCTTGGATGATGCCGCTGGAATCATGACAACCCCCCTGTAGTTGTGTGCGGGATGCGGCACCTTGTACTCTGGCAAGGCAGGCCACAACTGCAGGTGGAGATCTTTTGAGAGAAGTCGTTCCTTCTTGTGGTTCTGGCTTTGGCCCCCGAGGCGAGACGGCATCTCATCATCGACTCAATGAACTTCTTGAGAGATTCCGTTGTTCCACAATACGCTGCAGACTTCTTTTACAGAAGTGATAAGCGACGTGAGGATGAAGCTTAAAGGTTTGTCTCCCCAGGAAAGGTTTCTGGACTAATCTCTGTTATCACGGTTCTTTAATATTCTTGCCTACAGTAACAAGCACACCTCTCTCAAGATGGCTTCTATCATGTCTGCCCCGGACTACTCGATGGCTGCGACCAGTCGTTCGCACCTCAGTGTCCGTCTACCCAAAGAAACCCTCTACTCCTCACTGAGAGAGTCGTCGCGCTACTTCAACTTCGACTCTGAAACAGCCAAGCTCGCCCGGGATGCTAACGAGTGGCTCAGCTCACATCCAGGTGGCTCAGGCAACGACTCAAAGGAGAACGGTATAAGTCGGCCGTCGTCAATTGCCCCTAGCAATTTTAGCGTTCGGTCACTACCGGCAGACTATAACATGCCTGAGTACCATCGCAAAGAAGCTCCTCATCCTGTTATGGGCTCGGTGCGGTATAATGAGATCAGACCACGGTCTGCTGTACCGACAGAGAGTACTGAGAAGCTCCAATCTCCTCCTGTGGGCGAGGCAGAGAACGGAGGTGCCCAACAAGAGTATCCCACGGGTGTGAAGCTTGCTTTGATCACCCTAGCTCTCTGCTTGGCTGTCTTCGTCATGGCACTGGGTAAGTAAATCTCTTGATTACTGAACTCGACTCATACGTCACAGATAACTCCATTATTGCAACCGCTATTCCGAGAATCACCGACGCCTTCGAGAGTCTCAATGACGTGGGGTGGTACGGGTCGGCATACATGCTTACAACTGCCGCACTGCAGTTGTTCTTTGGCAAGCTGTATACCTATGGCAGCATCAAGTGGACATTCCTCTCAGCTATTGCCATCTTTGAGGTGGGTAGTCTCATATGTGGTGTCGCTCCCAACAGTGTTACACTCATCGTGGGACGAGCTATCGCCGGCGTCGGTGGCGCTGGCATCTTTGCCGGAGCACTCACCATCCTTGCTTTCTCAGTGCCTCTTCATAAGAGACCAATCTATACTGGTCTCGTCAGCGGTATGTGGGGAATCTCTTCTGTCGCGGGACCTTTACTTGGTGGTCTCTTCACAGACAAGGTAACCTGGCGATGGTGCTTCTATATCAACCTCCCCATCGGTTTTGTCACTGTGGTTGTCATTTACTTCTTCTTCCCTGAGCCCCAGCGTGATATCGAGCCTGCAACATGGCGAGTACGCTTCTGGCAGCTCGATCCTATCGGGACCGCTATCTTTATGCCTGCAATTGTGTGCCTCCTGCTCGCTCTGCAATGGGGCGGTATTGACTATGAGTGGGACGACTCGACCATCACGTCCTTATTTATGCTTTCAGCCTTTTTACTTATCCTGTTTGTCTTTGTGCAATACAAGATGGACGAGAACGCGACAGTGCCTCCTCGTATTGCCAAGATGCGCTCCGTATGGGCTGGCGCCTTTTTCTCGTTCAACACGGGCGCGTGTTTCCTCACAGCAATGTACTTTCTACCCATATGGTTTCAAGCTGTGCAAGGACAAAGCCCGATCATGTCGGGTGTGAGGAACCTACCCATGCTTCTCGGTATTGTCCTCTTCGCCATGGCAGCTGGTGCGGCTGTCACCGTATGGGGCTACTACACACCCTTCATGATCGCCGGCTCAGTGCTTATGGCGATTGGCTTTGGTATCATCACCACCTTTGAAGTAGAGACTTCAACAGCCAAATGGGTAGGGTACCAGCTCATCGCCGGCATCGGCGTAGGCATCGGTCTTCAACAATCCCTTATTGCCGTGCAAGTCGTGTGCGAGATGGTCGACGTGCCAACAGCCACAGCCCTGATCGTCTTTTCTCAAACTCTTGGAGGCGCACTCTGCGTAACGGCGGGCAACACCGTCTTCACCAACACGCTCATCAACAAAATCCATGAACATGTTCCCGAACTTGATCCGTACGTTGTCATTGCCACGGGCGCGACAAACATCCGCAACGTCATCAGAGCAGAGTGGCTGGACGGAGTGATTCTCGCGTACAACGACGCGCTGACGACAAGCTTCTATGTTGGTGCTGGGACCGCGTCGGCGACCATCATCGGCGCGTTGCTGGTGGAGTGGAGGAGTGTCAAGGGCCGGGAAATCGAGATGGCGGCTGCTTAGTTTATCCGAAGTTGGGCATATGTTTGGGAAGTATCTTATGGGTATGGGTGAGATGAGTAGACCAAATGGGGTTGCGGTTGTACTTGATGAAATGGGTTGGTATATGGTATGTTTATGAATGATGATCTTTGCATTGCTCTAGTGTTCTCTGGGGTTAATGTGGTGCACGATCGTATGTGATGCGTTATGGTTACAAGAAAGTCTGCACCCGTAAACAGGGTGGGAGGCGTTCGAATAATTTCAAGTGACTACTACAAAAAGAAAACCCCAGGTTTGATCGACTTAAATTGATGATTAACGACTCACTACTGCATTTACGGTAGATAAGAGACAACATGCGTTGATTGGAGCTACCCTGCACCTTGGACAAATCTGTGAGTGAGCAAGGCCTTGATACCTCAGGACAACGATATCAATACAATGAGAGATGCTTATCAATTAACAAGATGGACTAAATGTAACTTGGATGTTACTACAGAGATACGCCACGGTAAATTTTGTGATGGATCTGTTTTCGTGGTCGCTGGTAAAGTTGCAATTGCACCTTGTCGTTCCCAGAGTTACAAGCTTCTGTGATTCCACAGCTCAAATTATCATGCATTGAAGATGAAAAACATTCAGAGAACAAGTACACACTCTTCATTCTTTTATGAACCCCCTGTAATATGTATCATAGAGTCTATCCAAAAGAATAGCTGGCACAATCAGCAGTCCAGGCTCGTTGGTGGAAGCAATGCAACCAATGAACTTGGGACGATGCGCCCCACAGTCGGTGGCCCCGCACGGCAAGTCATGTGATTCCGTCGGTCTGGGTCGGGCGAAGGTGGAGCCACATCTAAGCTTAATTCCGCTCTCCAAGACACCACGGAAACCTCCCATTCTCATCATCAGATGTCAAAAAGGGCAAAAGTAGGAGAATGGGCTCCACCGGGAATTGAACCCGGGACCTCCTGCAATTAGTTCTTCGCCCAAAGCAGGAATCATACTACTAGACCATAGAGCCGATTTCTAATTGTTGATAATTTCTCGCTCAAAAAAGTATATATACTATAGCTTTGTTGTGGTAAGCAATTCTTCTACCGCCTCTCTGGGAGAACATCCATGAAGTCGAGATATTTGAGCACTAAACAGACAGTAAAATAGACAATTGCCCCTTAGAAGACACTGACTTCAGAATCGGTGCCAGTCTAACAGGCATCGGGCAACAAGATACCGACTGCCAAAGAAAGGACAATTGCTAGACGGTTTCGTAGGTAAGACAACTGAGTAGGTACCCATATCATCATCTACTATCTAGGTACAGTTCAATCCATCGTCTCCCCTGCGCTGTTTCTGTTTCATGTCCTGGTCGTTGTTTCTCTTCTCTTCAGCCAGCCAAAACAACGGCACCTCCTGCAGTTCCCGTCCTCACCGTCATTGCCCGAATGGAGAACATAAAGTCATGGCTGCCTTTCGCCTCCCTGCAAAGGAAATTCACCGTCAGGGCGGAGGAGTAGAAACTATCAGGTAAACATTCACTAAACTTTATTATAAAGCTGCCTAAACCTTTATTAATTGGTCTAAAGAAGTCATCCCTTATGATATCCTGAAACCGCCCGACTGAGAACTTTATAAAAATCCCTACGTAGAGTCGAAAAATATCGCTTGTCTGGCATACGTTTTAATACCCTCCTGGGCCAGATCTTCGTCTTCAACATGGTCGTCGCTGAATTTCTCAGGCACCGTCTTTTCCACCACAGTAAGCAGAACTTCGCCCATTCTCTCATAAAGAACCTGTAACTCTTCAAGCCAGTGCCAAGATGCCCAGAATCCTGCTGCTGATAACAAAATGACGACAAAGCACGGTGCCAGGACAGCAGGGTCTGGCCATCGTGTGATGATGAAGTACAGGGCTGTCCCTGCTCCACCAGCCCAGAGTCCGAAATGCACAAGAAACAAAAATAAAAAGAATATTGCCAGGAGTGTGAATACTGGAACCATGACCCCGGTGACGAGCAGAAAGAACTTGAAGATCGCGCGATTCCCGACAGAGTTGAGTTGATGGGATGCAGAGCGGGATTTTGGTGTATAGCGATTCAACATAGTTATACGGGCATGCGTCGCGAACACCCTGACTGACGGCGATCGCAGGATGCTGCGTATAAGATATGTCACGAAAAAGACTACTCCAAGTGACAGGCCCCAGATCCACATCCTGGGCGGATTGTCGTTGAGTTCTGCGACTTGCATGGAGAAGACAGCCGTGATAAATGAGAGAGGGATGAAGAAAAATGCAAGCTCGGTTAGCTTGTTGATGCCAGATGTTTGGTCGATGACGAGTGACGATTGGGCAATACCAGTCGAGGTGACGAGGAGGTTAAGGGCCTGTTCACAGCGCGACCCGAGGGACTGCATATTATTACTGAGCTCAATCATTTCGTCCTGAAGCTCCTCGGGCATGTTCAAAATGTTCTTAGACTTGTTGATGTGTTCAACCCATTCGCTCAACTCCTGTAACGTCGAGCGGATCCATGCCACATTTTGTCTTGTCATGGTTCCAACAGCTTCCAGTAAATGAATATGCAGATTCGCACCAAGATCTGCATCAACATGGTCTTGCATAAGCCGGAGCTCAGCAAGGAGCTGCCACAAGTCATCAAAACAAAGTTGTGTGAGAACAGATGGAATGATGGAGTCATCCTGGCAAAGCTCGTTGGTAGGAATTTTGCTGATGTATCGATACACAAGGTCCATGGTAGAAAAGGAGTACTTGCGCGCAAAGTCGCGATCGCGCATTTCAGGATGATGAGATGTGTATGTATTCCGACGGGCTTTTTGATAGTCTTCGTCAAACTCGGAATCACTGGAGTAGACGGAATCGGTGTCGTTCCCTTTTTCGTCTGCGCCATCAGAGTTCAGCTTCCCTTCCTTCTTTTTTTCGTGTCGCTTTTTTATTGCTTCTCTCTTTTCCTGCCTCAGTTGTTTCTTGGTGAATGGTGGTGGCGGCGGCTCAAGATACGTCTCATCGGGGTCAGCAGTTCGCCAGAGCTCCTCATCTGTGTATGATTCGACCTCCATGGCACGGGGCATGAATGTCAAAGATGGTGTGATCTCTTTCGTCTTATCGTGCCGCATAGTTCGTTGTGGGTCGAAAGTGAGGATGACTACACCTGTCAGTACGTACGCTGTGGCTTCACGGGGCAAATACTCACTTGTTTTCTTTCCATGGTCTACATGTGACCAGTATCCCAACCCTTCCGGAGCCATGACTCTCAGATCTCTGTTGTCCCAGTTGGTTGCGTCCTGTGGTAGCACAGGGTGAAATGTGCTGTATGGCCGATACACGTTGGATGTCTTTGTCCTTGTTGACGTGCCCATAAGCTCATGGTCATTCGACGATAGCGAAACGCCAAAATTCCCTTGACTTTCCTTCCTACCCTTCTTTTCTTTCTTTTTCATTTCCTCCATCTTCTTTTCTGCTCGTTTCTTTCTTTTCTCAGTCAAGAGCAGACCGTACTTGTCCAGAACGACATCCCGCTCCATTGACCAGCGTCCATCAGAAATGCGCATCGCGATCTCATCTTCATGAAAGCCTTTTCGACCAAGATAATGAAGTAGGCCAAGGCGACCCCAGCGAATGTGGGCCCATCCTCGAGCTGTTGTTCGACGAGACAAGTTCCATTCTGTTCTCTGACCTACGCCGGGTAGGGGACGATGACGGAATCGTATCTCTTGCTCGGCCCAATTCATCCATGCTACGTTCTTGAACTTGAGTCCACTGTCGCTTGCAGCGTATCCTGAAGCAATAAGCTGTTCATACCAGAACTCGGGATCGACTGAGTATAATTGCCCAAGGACACCCATAACAAAACGACTCAGATCGCTGACCATGATGACTCTCACTTGGGAAGTCTCGGGTCGCGTACCGAGAGCGGCGGCAAGATCTTTCTTGTTAGTGAGGAGCTCGCTTCTCTCCACCTCATCATTGGCGAAATAATCGACAATCGAGATAGTAACAGATTCCAATCCCTCAAATCTTTCTCGCCGAGTCACGTTGAGCCATCGTGGATCCCATCGGGCTCGATTGTCAAGATCGTTCATGTACAACTCAGACATTGTCTCTACCCAGAGTTTCAGGTCGGAGAACTCCTCGTTGGCACCATCCTCTAGTATGCCTTTTCTAATGCCTCTCGCAGTTGTGTCCAAGTCGCGCCTGCTCCTTCCGAAGGACATCGGATGAGGTACACTATGCGGCCTTTCAGCGGACTTGATATCCTCATTTGATCCAACTGAGGTCTTGGAGGCACTGCGGTTGTCTAGAGAGTTACGGGGGACGGTATAATTGGGATTCCATCTTCTTGAGCCGGGCCAATCGAGATCATAAGTGCTAAGACGTTCCTCGTCCATGGGACCGCCGCGCTTTCTCTTAAACATGGTCGTTGACGTCGCGTCCGATGTTGATGTAAGATTCAGCCTTATCAAGGAGCATCGCCCGAATTGGATTGGGGGTCACTTTCAGCTGGACCCCTGGTCGGGCCTACCTTCCAGGATAGGCAATGTGGGCGAATTTGGGGTGAGCATTTCGACCAGTTCAACAGCTAGGGAGTAAATAAATAATAGGTAAAGAATGCCAAATTTTTATGTGAATTTGCCCAAGTTTCTTTATCTCCTGGTCTAAAGTGGTCATTTCTTATAGTGTCCCGAGGCTATCATCAAATGGAGACCCCACCAAAACAACGAAATGTAAAGACCCAAATGATCTACTCTCAGTGACCTCAAGTGTCAGTCACTACCTTTACTACTAATCCAACCTAGTAGTAAATAGGGTTCTTGGGGTCCGTGAGATCAAAGATAACCACGCTGTGCGGTCGCGCGCCTCCACGAGTTCTGGTGAAGATCTTCTCAAAGTCAATAGTGCGATTGAAGCTAAGAGAACCGTCGTCGTTGATGTCGATCCAGTGGCCCTTGAAATCAGCAGGAGTGTTGACGATGGAGATCTATCAAGGTCAGTACAGGAAAGATAACAAGATCGTGGCAAACTTACATCTCCGGCTTGCACAAAGTATCCTGTCACCAACAGGTTCTTCTTGTCAGGAGAGATCTTGACATAGTGAGGACCAATAATGGGCTGCTCCTCGTTAGGGTCATCAAGGCGCTTGACATTGTCGAGGTCAGAGATGTCAAGAGCAGCGATGTGGTTGCCGAGGGTAATTGTGAAGTAGGCGAATTTGCCATCGTCAGTGATGTCAGAGTAGATAGCCAAAGACTCCTTGGCTTTATCGCCAAGGTCGTAAAGGAGTTCAGCAACGCCCTGATTGCCCTTGGAGTCCTTTCGGAAAGGGTAAATGATCCAAACTTGACCAGGGCCAACAGCACTACAACAGTCAGAATTGAGACAGTGTGTTATGGGTTGCATACTTACGTAGCCAGAGCAGCACTCTCCTTGTTTCCGGGAATGAACTTGATGTCCTGAATACCTTGGCCCTACTGCCGTCAGCTTCGTCATTGAGTAAATATCAGCGGTAACTTACGTTGGGGATGGTGATAGTAGAGATGATCTTTCGAGTCTTGAGATCCCACAGACGAAGAGTATCCGCCTTCTTAATCCCAGCGGTGGGCTTCAGAATAGTGATGGGCACAACAAAGTCGGAAGTAATAATGATGTTCTTGTCAAAGTCAACACTCAACCCGTGAGGAGAAAACTGTTCCTCGAGGATGTTGAGAGTACTTTCTACATCCTCAGGCCACTCGTGGATGATGTTACCACCGGCGTCGGTCTCAATCAGACGTCCAGGAGACGTTCCTACTGCACTGCCCATATAAGTGATAAAGAAACCACCGTCAGGCTTGGCTCGGATCTCGTCAACAATTGAGCCCAAAACACCACGGTTGCTATGGTCAAACTTAGGGTGGTAAGGGTCAGAGACGTCAAAGTAAAAGGCAGTATCCTGGGTCTTAAGAAGAGACAGAAGGCCGCCTCCAACGAGAGTCTTTCCATCGAGGGAGCTTCCTAGATGATGGGGCGAGTTGCCACTGGTGTTGACATCAGTGATTTCGATGATTTCACCAAAGGTGTCCTAAATCTGTCAGTATAACGGTTCAAGATGGGCTCGACGATACATACATCATCAAGACTGGCCGTGACCAGAAAGTCGGCATGTTTATTGTCTCCAGCACCAGTCCAGAAGTATCCGATCTTCTTGGGCTTGATGTTGGAGGTCTTGAAAGGCAGGCTGTCCAAAGGAGGAGTGGGAAGTTGGAGGATTGGCAGAGGGGGGGCATTATCAGCCAAGGGCTCGGTGACACCCGGAATCTTGGGAATCAGAGGAGGTAGACTGAGGCCTCTCTTGCCGAGGTCAGTTGGAGATGCTGAGACCTGAGAAGCAAGTGCACCCAAAAGGGCCGTGAAAGACAAGAGTGAGGGCATTGTTAAGGAAAAGAGAGGGTAATTGTGTGATGAGTGAGCAAGTTGTTGAGTGGATAATGAGGGATATTGAGAGAGTTTTCGAGTCTTATATACCTGTGCCGTGTCCTCTATCCACGGTACCTACTCACATCTCTTCCACAACCTTAGCTCTGGTGTTCATCAACCACAACCTCATCAGGAATTGTATCATCAAGCGCTCAGAAGACACAATCGAGCCTTGAGATAGATAGTCTCGTTCTACGGCTATCACAATTTCCGAATCGATAATCTGCCACTATTCCCTTTGCCGTTCATCTAGTCGCGATGATGTGCTGGCAAGGAAGACAGAGACGCCGGGCTGGGACGGAACTGAAGCACCCGAGCAATGACAGAACTGATCTGCAAACTTAGTGTCAGAAAAGGAACATTGATACCAGGATTTGGTGACCTGGATTGCTGAAGGGCTGGTCATTCTGAGCAATACGCTGCAGTTTGTCCAAATAACTCGATCCCAACCTGGACAGCCATGCCACTCAACTAGCTCCTTCTGGCCTGATCTGCCTCTGAGAGTTGCCTCGAATAACCACGAGCTGAGACCTGCATGATGTTAAGTTGCCATCTGATCTAGCTTGGGTTGATACCCGGGTGTCTAATACTAGCTACTGACTGAAGGGCAAATATTTGTGCCAGAGGTCAGGCTTGGCCGCTCATGTAATGTTCCTACAAAAAGGGACGGATTGAGATCTTTGAACTCATATAAGACGATCTGGATGTAAAGGATATGCAGGGCTTACAAGGCTTTGTTCAAATCGCTGCCATGTCTAATGCTCGGTACTTACATGAAGCGTCCTAACTCAGCCCTTGTATCTACAGTACCTTGCCAGTACATCCACGGGACGAGAACGATTGGTCAAGCATCGCCAGTAATTTCCCTTTTCCCGACTACCGAACCATGGTAAGCTTATATCCAGTTACCCCTGGTATGTCCAAGTTCCCGGCACTTGGTTATACCGGCGGAAAGTCTCCGCATGTATACCGCTCTTTTGGGACGCGAATTACTTCTTTCAAGACTTACCATACTCTATTGGTGAGTGATCATCATCAAGAGTTGACTCTAACTTCTTGTTAGATCTGATTGCGGTTATTATCCCTACTAAGCTGTGGTAACATATTGCGAACTTGAGGCTGGGACACCGATGAGACTGCGAAATCATGGCCTTTATACATTTCCTCAATTGCAATCGGATGTTAAGTTGCAAAAATACCATGTACTGTACGATTTCTACAATTCACATCAACCTATGAAAGCTTGATCCCTCTTGATGGATTAACAGGAACAAGCTCGGCGATCTACTGATTACCATAAATCTATGCTTATAGCGTGGGGTCTGCGCCGTCCGCCCTGTCTTGAGCCGCACTAAAACGGCAGATCAATCACGTTAAACACACCAAGAATGTCGTCAACCCCAGATTTACATTAACTCTCCAAGTCGGGCACGCTTATATCCGTCTTGGCAAGCGCCGTGTCGATCTTTGATGATGACCTCGTTGTAGTGGTTGCAACGAGAGCGCGGCATAAAGAATACCCGAACCAAATGAGGATTTTATGGTGCTTTATGCCTAAGTTGTTCTACAGCTCATGTCATTTTACGACAAGTTTGCGAATTTAATAAAATTATTACCTAAATTGTCATATAACGTACACGATAAGCGGACCGGACAGATAAGCGAACCGGACAAAAATCCCTCACCTTACATTAACACTATCTAATCAATTGATTCTCAACCAAATAATATGTCGCAATCTTCTACTGAGGCTCGTATAATTCTTACAGTCCAGGCCTATCAGGC
>JAAGWP010000072.1:0-38511 GCA_013266165.1 Fusarium graminum | reverse complement strand
CAATCGGTAGAGCGTGAGACTCTTACGAGTACGCGATCTCAAGGTTGCGGGTTCGACCCCCGCATCGGGCTATTCCTATATAAATTCCTTTTTTTTGTCATTTCTTGTTGTAGAACTTGTAGATATGAGGTTCGCTTTGTGATGTTATTCTGTAGCTAAAGAGTACCGCCATCTTTTCACGCCAGTCTCTTCTTTTTCTTTGCTTGCCGATAGCTGATACCCCTCCCACGGAAGAGCGGGGCCGATAAGTGCGGCGCTTCTCATCCCACTTCCGGTCCGCATCATAATCTTTTGTCCACTCACTCACCCGCGCGCACTTTATAACGACAAGACACTCATTCATCTCCACTCTCATGACTGGGATCTAACTCACATAACGTCGTGATCATGTCTAACAATAAACCGTTCAAGCCTGCGCTCATTATTGTTGATTTCCAAGAGGATTTCTGTCCGCCTGTGAGTATATTCCCTTTGACACGATGGGCCGGTACTGGGGGGCGACGACCCTCTCGACACTCGTAACTTGGGAGGTCTGGAGCAGGAAAAGGAGTTGATGAAGATGGATTGCATAAGAATGGATTGCATGGCTCCACGGCATGACCGGTATCCCTCGCACTTCCATTACATCTCATGCCAAGACTCATCATGAACACCACGCTTCAATCACTGACACGTCCAGTCTGGTTCCCTAGCCGTCCCAGAAGGCCGTTCCATCGCCCCAGCAATCAACACCCTAACATCCCTCCCCTTTCCTCTGATCCTCGCCACAAAAGACTTCCATCCTCCATCCCACATCTCCTTCGCCGCCAATCACTCCTCCGCCACGCCCTACACGTCCAGCACAACCATTCACCACCCAAACGATTCGGCACGCTGCTACACTACCACCCTCTGGCCAACACACTGCGTCCAAGGCACGCACGGCGCTGATCTGGTCCCCGAGCTGGACGTTTCGCGGGTGCACGCTGTTATCGAGAAGGGCCAGGATGAGGACGTCGAGATGTACAGTGCGTTTTATGATCCATTCAAAGTGTGCGATAGTGGTCTTGCGGGTATGCTTGGGAAACAGGGGATCACGGATGTATTTGTTGTAGGCCTGGCGGGTGACTTTTGCGTCAAAGCGACAGCGGAAGATGCATTACAAGAGGGATACACAACATGGGTAGTCAATGAAGGCACAAAGCCTGTGATGCCAGACAAGTGGGAAGAATGCAGGAAGGATATGGAGGGCAAAGGAATTAAATTCACGTCAATTGACGGGGACGATGTGGCCAAGATCAAGGCCTACACCTGAGTAACAAAAAAGGATTAAAATTGATATCTGAAGCGGCACTTAAACCATGCTACCACTCCATGTTTGCATCTTTCGACGACTGTATATGTATATACGCTTTGCGTAACCTTTCCAGAATGTCCCAAATGCGAAAACTCCATGCTGTGTGACCATTCACCAACCCCAGACCGTGTCATACATGCTCGTCTATTGGAAACTTTTATCAAAACCCTTAAGCACTTGTACTCCTTCAAATGCAAACGTTTGTCGTTCATCGCTTCGACCTCTGGCGAGCAGCAGCGCTCATCGATGTCGTTGACGCCGAGCGTTCCTGAGCATTGGTCATGGCCAGAGAGACGGGCGTCATAGGGGGAGCAGGAGTGGTGGTGCGAGAGGGTGCAGCACTTCGGTTGTGCTGCATGTGAGCTCTGACGAGGTGGCCAGCGGCCAAGGCACTGCACAGAGAAAGCTCACCAGCCAGTACAGCCGCACCGATGATGCGGGCCAAACGGCGAGCGTTATCTCCAGGGTTAGTAGGGTGAGAACCTCTAACACCAAGAAGGTCAAGCATGGCGCTCTGGGGCTCGAGGATAGTACCGCCACCAAGAGTTCCGACCTCAAGCGAGGGCATGGAGACGGAGATCTGGAGAGCTCCATTGAGGCTGCGAAATGTTAGCAATTACTCTAGTAAAATCTTGACAGCAACTTACTTCTTCATGATGGTGATACAGTTAGCGCTCTCAACAACCTGAGCAGGGTCTTGGCCAGTGGCGAGGAAAATAGCAGCAACCATGTTGGCAGCATGAGCGTTGAATCCACCAACTGAACCAGCCATGGCAGAACCAATCAAGTTCTTGGCAACGTTGAGCTCAACCAGAGAATCGACATCACTCTTGAGAACGCTGCGCACAACCTCACCAGGAATGATAGCCTCAGCAACAACGCCCTTACCACGTCCGTCGATCCAGTTCAGAGCGGCGGCCTTCTTGTCAGTACAGTAGTTGCCGGAAACAGAGATAATTTGCATGTCATCAAAGCCTGCCTCGTTGGACATGACACTGAGAGCGTGCTCGACACCCTTGGAAATCATGTTCATACCCATAGCGTCACCGGTAGTGGTCTTGAATCGAATGTACAGGTTGGTACCGGCAAGGGCAGTCTTCATGGATTGAAGTCGGGCGAATCGACTGGTAGAGTTGAAGGCCTTCTTCATCACATCCTGACCAGCCTCGGAGTCAAGCCAGAGCTTGGCAGCACCAGCACGCTCAAGAGTCTCAAAAGCAACACAAGGACCACGAGTCATACCATCAGCAGTCAAGACAGTGATAGCACCGCCGCCAGAGTTGATAGCCTTGCAACCTCGGCTGGCACTAGCAACCAAGACACCTTCAGTAGTAGCCATGGGGATGAAGTAGCTCTGTCCGTCGATAACGAGAGGTCCAGCGACACCAACAGGAAGGGGCATGTATCCGATAACGTTCTCACAGCAAGCACCAAAGACGCGCTCCCAGTTGTAGTTCTCAAAAGGCAGCTTGGATCGGTCGAGCGAGTGGGTGAGGTCGGTAGTAGCCTTGTTACGGGCGATGATGGTACGTCGAACCTTGACAGCACGAGTAAAGTCGCCAAGAGTCTTTTCAAGGGCATAGCCAGGAATCTTGCCGCGCATGGAGAGAGAGACAATCTCCTCGTCGCTCATCTCACGAACACGCTTTTCGGCCAAGAGTTGGTCAAGTTCCTCGTTGCTTCGCTTCGGTAGGTTGGCAGGGCGAGCCTTGGTCATGTGAAGACCATCAGCCTCGTCGTCGGTAATGGCGGGGGTGCTGGGTTCGGTTCGCTGAGGAGTAGGAGGAACGTACTCGCCAAGAGGGAGAGTTGCAGAACCGGTATCGTTGAACTGCTGCGCACGGGCAAGCTCGTCTCGGTCGATGTTGTGCTCAGGGACGTTGGGATCCTTAATTCCCCAGCGGGCAACATTGAAGAGGTAGCCATTAAGAGCGACACTCAGAGCAAGAGCGATGACAATCCACTTGGAGAGAACAGGATCCTCAAGAGATTTGAGGATACCTCCGACCATGCGGCCTCCAACGCCGTAACCTTGGAAGTGATGGTGGAAAGCATCAAGGTAGGCAGGGTTTGCGTTGAGGGCAGAACCCAGGGCGTAGTGCACAGAAGGATACTCGAGCTCGTACTTGATGGGAGTAAGAACGGTAACCAGGGTAGGTCGGTTGTTGGACTTGGCTGTGGCCAGGATAGCATCAAGACCATTGGAGGCAACCTTAAAGGGATCCACCGACATAGGAGCAACAACGCCTCCGAGGCTGCTGGCCCAGGTGCGGATAGCGGACAGAGAGCTGGGGTTGCGGAACGGAATCGAGCAAATGTTGACGATGTTGACAAAGATGAAACCGAGAATCATCAGAACCTTGAAAGTAGGAATACTGCTGCTCTTGCGGCTGAACAAGGAAGAGTCGCCCTTGGCACGCGTCCAATCATCATCACCCTTGGCGACGTTCTCGGCAACTCGGCGGCTGACACCATCATCCTCAAGGGCCATTCGCATATCAATGTGACGCTTGATACGGTTGATCTCGAGCTTGATGCTGAGAATGGCAGTGTAGAAAGTGAAGAGGAGGATGAAGTCAAAGAAAAGAGTCCAAGCGGCGAGGAAGCAGAACTGTTGAAGACCACCCTGAACACCAGAAGCAGCACCAATGACGAGAATGACGATCTCAATAGCGTAGTCGCGCATGATCTCAAAGCCCTTCTCCTTAATGGCGGCTTGAACAGCGTACTGGATGATGTTCTGCATGGAGTGCTCAGAAGATTGCTTGCCAGACTTGGACTTCTGGATCTGAGAGCGTCGGTGCTCAATGGCGTGGGACATGACGGCGCGAGTCAAGACAATGTTCTTTTCGAAGCCGATAGTGACGACCAAGAAAGGAAGACCCTCAGAGAGGAGAATGACACTGATAGGAACACCCAGCTTGGTGGTAACAACGAGACCGAAGAGGAAGGCAAAGACAGAAGAGAACAGGGTGCAGACACCGAGCCAGAACTTGGAACCCATCTTGCGCATAGAGAGGAAGAGGGAGACAAATGTCAGATGCATGGCAATGTATCCGAGGAGCATGATGACGATATCAAGAGTCTCGGCGTTCTTGAGAAGATCAACGAACTCAGTCCAGGCGTTGCTGAAATATTGAATCACACTGTTCTGGGTGTTGACCTTGGCAGCCTTCATGATCCATGTCTTCTTCTCCCGACCGTGCTCGGTTTCAGTCTCAACAGCATCCTCGTTGGGGATCTCTTGGGTAGCGGCGAGAAACTCCGGGCCCTCAGAGTAAGGCAGAGAGTAGGCGAGAATAGAGTCCTGGCTATAGGCAGTGAAAGGGTTGTCGGTAGAGGGAAGAGGTGTGATGGACAGGTTCTGAGGAATAGGCACATGTTGAGAGCGAGGCGCAGTGCTGGACGATTCGGCGGAGAGAGTGTCAGGGAAGACAAGAGTCAAAAGAGCGAGGTGATCAGCATCTGCGCCGGCGTTGGCAACAGAGTCTTGCTCGATGACCTTCCAGTTCCAGGACGTCTCAGGACCTGCACGCAGGACTCGGCTTCCTTCGACAAGGGAAGACCAGTCGGCCTTGCCTACGGAAGCATTCACACCATTGCTGAAGAAACTCTCTTGAAGAAGACCGACGTATGAAGTGCTCGCAAGGACGGCGACGAGGACGACGGTGTGGATAGGGTGGGAGCATGCAATGCGAGAGATGAACTGGGCGATAGGCGTGAGTCGCTTGGAAACCCATGATGGTGCGGATTTCTCCGTGGCGGGAGCCTCACCGCGGAAGCGGCTTGGCAGAAGAATCGAAGCCATTTTGTCGGATTCGGTTCGAGGGTATCGGGGGGTTACTCGGTGATGTCGTTTACCACATTGATTTCTATCTCAAATAAACTGGCCTGAGCGCAGATGTAAGTCCGGGGGAAAAGTCAAGATCTGCAGGAGAAAAGATGGTATTTGAAGGAGCCATTGACAGCCGCACAACAAAGAAAGTGAGGGAGTAAGGCAAGATATGACAAGTGCAGGCGAGGCGCAGACGGAAACAATGTATACGTACGTTCTTCGAGGTGGTAATCCCTTTGCTTCAAAACGTCGGGGGCGGAAGGTCCAAAACGCGGTGGAAGGTGGAGGGGCAAGGCGTTGAGGCCTTGTGAGAGCTGACCTGAGGTACAGCCACAGAAAAAAAAAGGGACGAATCAAGGGTTACGCACAGGATGCGACGACCACCAACTCGACAAGGCAACAGAGAAGTAATATCTCTGAGTGAAAGGAACCGAGTACGACGAGGGTAGAAAGGGAAAAAGAGAAGGTGAAAAAAGAAGTAAAAGGGGGTCGAGGGTGTGGAGGGTGAGTGAGGGACTGTCAAGAGGCGGGAAATGATGGGGACCGGAAGAAAGTGGAGGGATATTCAAAGTGTCGGTCGGAGGGTCAAAAGGTCGTTGGTTATTGAATTAATCAGTAGATTTTGGGGTCAAGAGGGTCCGGAACATGTCTACGCCTATTTTACAGGGCCTTAGCGTGGAGAGGTCTTTTTCCCCTTTCCTTCTAAATTCTAGTCCAAACGGGCGGCTTCTCTGGTGAAATTACTTCTTCATTTCATGCCCAGCAATTACAACGACCAGAAAAAAACATATCCCATGATTCCATGAAGAGGAAAACCCATCACCTCCATGCTAAATCGTTTTTCTGACTGGCCAATTGGAACACAGGCGCACCACCCGATTCAAGACCCTGTCTCATTGAGTTGCAACAGGATTTATGCCTGGAGATAGCTAAGTTACAAGACATGGTGCTGGCAGAACTTGGAAGTGCCTTTTAGTGGCTTGTCCATGCTGGTGGCTTGATGAACAAGGAAGACCTTGACTTTTTGGGGTCGATCGTAATGCGCGGGTAGTGGTGAAATTGCACTGTCAAGTGACGAGGAAGAATAGAAAATCTCGAGATATTGTTCTTCAGCACGGACTGTGCAACTTCGTTGTAGCCCATCTTCCTTGTGAGGGACCACTGGTGAATAGTCTTCATTGTGCTTACTATCTTTCCTGCGGTAACGAATCCTACCTTCATGTACGGACTCCGTACTCCGTAATTCTGGGATGTGACATGGCATGCACTTTTAATCTAGCTAATCTCACCATCCCCTCGTAATCGTAAAAGCCGAATACGCTAACATCGCTAAACATCCAAGGCCAACGCAGGGTGCAAGAGTAATAGAAGACGGCAATTACATCACCGAATTAATGATTGCTTCGGCATTACGCGTAATCCCTCCAGCTGAGCATGGTCTTCATGATCGAGGCGAAGCTTCTTCTTCACTAAAGAACTCAAAGTAATTGAGAGCGCGTGATCCAAAAAACCATTGGATTCATCGTACAGACGCGTTGCAGCGGGAATCAAGTGGATCTAGACCCTTGATCATCCACTATCGAGGCCAACCGAAAGAAGCCTGAGCTCTGTGTTGTCGATCTCCATCTGCAAAACAATTGAGGGACCAGAGCCAGACTAGAGGGTGTCAAAAAACTTGACTGTTCAGGCTCAGAGACCGAAAAAGATTGGGTAGAGCACCACCATAATTTCACCTAAATTTACCTACGTGTTTTTATCATCTAGTCTAAAGCAGCTAACTCTTATGGCATCAGGAGGCCAGACTGCCCGAGAAACATTGCTGCTTCCTTTTGCAAAATTGTGCAACATTATGTGTTCGATAGAAACCGAAATGAGGCTCATTCAATCCCAATTACCCATCGCCGATATAACCCGCGTCGAGGCCTTGCAGTACGTAAAATGGATTCCAGACTCCTTGTGTTGGTGTTTTTAATCCACTTCTTATCAATCAGTGCCAGTCTGCCACCATCACCGTTGAGGCTTCTCGAGCAAAATTCTCCGCGCTAGCTGGAATTTGGTGGGGAACAAGACGTTAGAGCTTGCGATTTCGGCAGCTAGTCTATTCTATTATGTTATGTTGGACAGATTGATAAGATCGTGCGTCTTGGGCCGAGGTAAAAGCCGGTGTCAGACAAATGTGCGAATCATAGTACTTGAGGTGAGGTTTGTTCGGTGCGGGTGCTTGTATTCCAACCCGAGCCGCATGTAGGTACCGACGCGCCATGATAGCTAGTGTCGAGCATTGCTGAGAGAGGTAGGTATTGCTGAGGTGCCTGGCACTGTTGTGTCACATCGATCGATGCATCTTAGGAACTTACTTGTGGTCATGTCACAGTCTATATGGGGGAAGATTACCATGAACAAATATGTGACAGAGATTGAGACAAGTTCAATATGGGGTGCGACACGAGAAGCAAACCTCAACATCCCACAATATCATCACACTGCACCGGGAATCCACGGCTCAGTACATCGGCTGCGACCCGGATCAGCGCAAATCACGACACAATAATATACAAGCTTCAGCGCCTTACTTCAGACAGGAAACACAGCCTGGAAACTAAATGGTTAACTTCATAACGCTGCTTTCTCAGCCTGTTCATGACGTAGAAATCGTCTTGTTACTGAAGCCCTTGTCCTGGTAAAACAATTACCTGACCGTTGAAGTCCCACCCTTCCGGGACGCTTTGCGGAGCCGTAGACCCTCGGCAGATTGTCTAAATGGAGTATCATATCATCAAAAAGCGTAGATGTATGCCGGTAGGCTCGTTCAATATGCGTTCGAGAGTTCTGGGTTTAAATCTGTGGTATCACGATAACCCTGCGCGTAGGGTAAATCGAGCCGAAAATGCTTTGGCCACAGCACCTCCATGATATGATATTATACACATCTGTTGAGCCTGTCTGCCTCTGTATGCAACACAGAGCATTCAACCCTTTATCATTCTTGCGAATGGTCAAATTTCAACCAAAAATCATCAGATACAAGTGGCGGGCTTTGGCCATACAAAAACCAGGAATAATTACAGACCGTCGACAAGTCCTGAAGACTCCGTGACATGCAGCGGCCCGCTTCCGGTGGACGCCCGGTCCACCAGGAATCACACCAGCCAAACATCGTACGATGGTCCCTGTTGAAAAGCCAGCGCATTAGCAACCGCACTGAGAGAAATCTTAGTACATAATGGATGAGAAAGTAAAAGGTTGGGGAATGAGCAAATGTGTGTCATTAGTGATGCGTTCATGCCCTATGCGTACTGTAAGGGATGGGCCGGCCCGTAATTGAGACAGGGCAGGGTAGTCATTAAAATTCGCCATTTTCTCGCAATCCTTCCCTCAGATGCTCAATCGACCGTTCTCTTTAATCTAATTAAGCTGATAATTGAAGGTCTTGTCGACGGTGTTAACGGCTAAAAGATAACAAACCCTTGCCAATCACACGTGTTGCAACCTGCATCACTAGGCAAGACAGCTCACCATTTCAGCAAGGGTTGATCCTTCGTCTATTCTCGCTTGCGTCTTTACCAACACTCCCGTGTCTGGAGTAAGACGGATTCGACGACGGCGTTAGGTAAGCCTGGGATGGATGACAAACATGATGATCTCAAGACGACGCCCGACGATAGCAACAATGGCGTGACCAGTTTTAGCAACAGCCCGAGTAGCAGCGAAGGCCCCAACTCGAACAGTCCTCATGTATGGCTTGTTGGCGGCGGCATTGCCTCCCTTGCCGCTGCCGTGTTTCTAATCGACGATGCCCGTGTGCCAGGCGATCACATCCATATTCTTGAAGCGTCTTCCAGGGCGGGTGGATCAATGGCAGCATTCACAAAGCCATCATGGGATACAGGCTACCGGGTATCCGCCATCCGGAAAATGAGTCTCACATATCATTGCCTTTATGGGATGCTTGAAAAGGTGCCGTCCGATATCGAAGGCGAGACATTAGCCGCCAAATTGCACCGTTTCAACCAGGCAAGAAAGAAACTGGGTGCATCAGGGACGAGACTGGTGAGACAGACTTTCGACAAGTATGGTAGCGAAACGCCTGAGGCAGTTGACGTGAGCACCATGGGTCTGAGTGTCAAGAACCAATGTGACTTGATGAGGGTGGTGCTCGAGACGGAGGAAGGATTGGAAGGGCTTGAGATCCAGGCTCTATTTGACCCCGACTTTTTTGAGACAAACTTCTGGGATCTCTGGGCGTCACTTAACCGCTTTCATCCTTGGTGCAGCGCTGTTGAGTTTCGGCGGTGTCTGCACCGCATGTTGCATGAGTTCCCCAACATGGGGACCTTGTCTGGTGTAGAGCAGGCGCCGGAAGAAGACTTTGAGGCTATCATCAAGCCCTTAACCCAGTATCTCAAGGCAATGGAAGTCGAGTTTCGGCACGGTAAGTTCGGTATTCGTTCGGAGGATATTTGATCTGATCTGTCTAGGTATCCAAGTTAGCGGTTTGGAGATTGAGGATATTGGATCCGACTTCCGAGTTACTGCCTTAAAGACTTACCAAGACAGCAAGCACGTTATGTTGGAGCTGGGGCCTGACGACCTCGTGTTCCTTACTCTCGGTTCTCTCACTTCTGGAATGGGTTACGGCACAGATAGCCAGCCTCCGCCGACAATGGAACTTCGTGATTCAGCGCCGCACGAGCTTGATCCCTCGTGGACTTTCTGGGATACGCTTGCGCTTGGGCGCCCCCAGACGTTTGGCAACCCAGAGGCCTTCTTCGATCGCCCTTCGAAGTCAACCTGGCTCTCCTTCACGGTGACTCTTCGGGACACAGCATTCCTCGAGCACTTACGCACCTGGACTGGTACACTAACGGGAGCTGTGCCCCTATTAACCTTCCGCGACTGTCCCTGGCTACTCTCGCTCTCGGTTCCACAGCAGCCATACTTCAGAGATCAGCCCGACGACGTATTCGTGTTTTGGGGCTATGGTCTTTTCCCTGACCAGCAGGGTCGGTACGTCAGGAAGCCCATGCTGGAGTGCACTGGTGCCGAGATCCTCACAGAGCTGTTGCACCTCATGGCATTTCCTCTCCAACCGACACTCGAGCGTTCAATCACCATCCCCTGTTTAATGCCCTTGATTGGCAGTCCTTTCCTGACGCGTAAGAAAGGAGATCGTCCAGATGTGATACCCGCAGGAAGTAGGAATCTGAGTCTAATGGGACAGTTCGTCGAGATCGAGCGCGAAGTGACGTTCACGATGGAGTATTCGGTGCGATCGGCGCAGCTGGCTGTGTATGGGCTTATGAACGTCGATAAAAAGCCCCCGGCCGTGCAAGGCGAGGATCACGAAGTTTTGACCTTGGGCATGGCGTTGAAGACGATGATGACTTAAGGATGGTCTGGAACTGGTATGTAGGCGTAAGGATTGGAAAAAACAACCATGGTACGGAAGGGAACGGGGATTTACCCGGGTGGCATTTTCAAATTTGTATAGTATTGAATATGTAAATGTTCATGAAGAGCCCTTGCAATTCGTTATGGAGCGAGTTTCGGATGAGCCAAGGCACGCAAGCAATAACTTGTCAGTACTCTTACATGCTTACTGTGTACCGGTCACCTCGAGAACGGCAAGAAGATTAATGTTGTCTGCCTGGTAGGCTTTATCGTCAGCCTTTGTGGGTTGTGGGTGGTACAATGGACAGGCTGACAATGTCAAAAGATGCATAAGCACATGTCTTTATCGTAAGTTACTCGGCAACATCGAGGAATGCCGCTTCAATGTTTGGCATGCAATGGATCCCTCAGCGTTGTACCGCTTTGAATATTAAACCAGCTGGCTTCAAGTCCCACAACAAAGGACACTTGGCAATGATACAATATATATGGAACTATGAACTGACATAGCTATGCCTCTATTCCACATCCTTCTCTAAATATCAACAATAAGTGAAAACCCAATTGTCCAAAGTTCTGGAGTGGTTTCGAACCAGGTGCCTTCCTGTTAGGGCTTTTGCCAGTGCCAAGTCTCCCAGGGAGCTCCGACGGAGGCGCGCCCAGTTTCTATCGTGCCTGCCTGAACCTGAGGCTACCATACCTAGTTTCGTCCGAACCTCATGCTCCTTCCCTCTACACGTCTCTCCGGTAACGGTCCTGGCAGTTGAAAACTCCACTACTTATCCCTTCCCCTCTCATCTGCCTTACTCTTCCCTCCCGTTTCCACCTCTCAACCACATTCACCTCTCCTTCTCTTTTCTCTTCTCTTTACTTTTTGTTCTTCCCTTCATCCGTATCTTGTCACTTCTCGTTCTCTTGTTTATGATATCCATCACGGCACTAGCTACCGCCAGGAGAACATCATGTCAGACCACACTCGTTCACAGAACATGTCTTTCTCTAGACATGATCATGACAGCCTGGGCAGCGGAGATCACATTCCGCACCTGGTAGTCGATCTACGTGCACTTCGAATCCTTCTCGAAGTCACAGCTGTAAACCAAGCTACCGAGAACGACGCTGTGGCCGAGGTGGATACAGAAGTCGACCAGTCGACGCAGCAGTCCATTCAGCAACAGCCCTTCGCGTTTCGATCAACCGGCCCGAGCTCTTCTGATACTGTTGAGGTCGAGGCCAGTACTGTGTACACTCCAGGTAAAAGTTTCCAGCATCATCGCCTACTAACAAAGCTAACGTTGCCTATCCAGGAAATTTCGTTGCCGCGTCTTCCACTGAGGATAATGCAGAGACTGAAGACGCTGATTAGGAGAAGTCGTCTTCTGTTGGTGCTATTATGGAATCACCTGTCTCCTTGACGGAAGCTCATGTACCCGGCACTCCCGTACATGTCTCACCTGATATCGCTTCTTCTGAAGTCGATTCCGCTTCGTTCAGCTCTGGCCATGATGGTAAGGCATCTCTCCAACTAATAACAAGCTTGGCTAACGCCCAGATAGGTGATGAGATTGAGTCTGATATTTACACGGACCACCATGCCGGTGGCAAACCCCAAAAGTCTGCCTTCCAGATGAGAATCGAGCAGGTTTCCAAAACCAGACTTTCAGCTTTTACTTCCTCGGCTTTGTCGTTTCTTACTCAGACAAATGTGGGGCACATCGAGCGCAACCATGAGGATAGTGGCGGTCAACCTCCTATTCGTGATCAACAGAAGGATGACTACGCTACAGGCAGCATCACCAACGACATCGCGGATGTCGCATCTTGCAACGCCTCGGAGGGTTCCTCATCAGACTCGAGTGAGACTAGTACTGCAGATTCCAGGTACCCCTCGACTATCCTTCGAGGCCAGGATGAAGAGGAAGATTTGATCTCCTTCGACGTCACGCTCTGTTATGACACTGCCACTCTTGCACCAGAAGGTTCCGACTCTGCTCCTGTTTCCGAAGCAGGAACTGGCGACATGATGATCGAAGTGACCAAGGCGGATCAAAACAAAACTGCTGAGCCTACTGAGAAAGCTGAGGTATCCGAACTGGAAGCTGTACCCATGGTCGACCCAGTCGCTGCTCTTGACAATTTTCCCTCAGTTGAGACCATGTCTATGGACGAGAATCACCCGCTACGCATATTTCAGCCTGAGTCAGAAGCAGCCGATACGTGTTTCGGATGCAAGAACGATTGTGATGTCACTAAATGTCCCTGTGGACACGGATACTGCCCAGGATGTCTTTGCTACATGGTATTAGCTTCTGTACATGGAAAAACTAGTTTCCCCCCGACATGCTGCGGACATCTTATTCCTGTCGACGCGAACTCGTCCACATTCGATCGAGAGATCCTACAGGAATTTCTTGTAAAGAAGTTTCGAGTCGACTTGAAGATCCCCGAGCCTACTCTCTGCAAGGCCCCACCCGTCTCTGCACCTTCTCCTCCTACGGAAGACACCCTCCGTGATCAGCTTGCCAGGCACATGGAATCCCTTGGAAAGAAGCTATGCCATCTCTGCAAGAAAGCAATCAACAAGGATGCCGGTAAGATTTGACTAGATTGCACGCTGAGCCGTGTACTAATACTTTCATAGTCTGTCCTGATTGTTGCTATCGTTGCAACCAGCCTCGTGGTAGCTGTAAGTGCCCTTGGTGGGAGGAGCGACAGTTGAAGCATAACGAAAGCGCCACGGCTTTCCGAATTTATAATCCCAAGGCTCCAGCATTTCGACCAATAATCTCGCAACCTGGTCCTCGACAAATCGTCCGCCAGGCACGCCCTTTCGGTGGCCTGTTCCCCAACCAGAACAGAGCTGCTGGTGCTGAACCCCGCGGCATCAACTGCCGCCATGTTGAAATGAAGAAGATGGGGAAGCCCGGTCCGTGCTTTGACTGCAAGGTCAAGCTTCCTGGTGGAGGATGGTATTGTCTACAATGTCACTATCTACTTTGCGAGAAGTGTAAGACAATTCGTCATGGATGAGTGGTGTATGATACAAGGAGGGTGTAAGGAGTGAGGGTGGGCTGTTGAGATCAGATGGCGATGGAGGTGATGAAGGACCGGGATAATCTGATGTAAAGATCTCCGTACAAACTGAGCATCGACCCAGAAATGATTTTGTGCTGCTATATGGTGGCTGGTCTTGCGTGGGTAAATGATGCTTCGAGTACTGGATTATGTCTAGACTAGGTACTCTTTACTATGCAGAAAATCTGATTAGAGCAACACATCACATGTCATCGCCTTGGTCTATCTCATAGAGATATCAGATGAGGTCACTCAATCAATCAGCGGTCTGTTGAAGCTGGGCGTAAGAACTTTGCCCTATATGGGTAGTCCGTGAACTATGTAAGCCAATTATATAGTAAAAACCAATAATGAATGAGATGAACGCCCTTTTTGATCCGACTCGGGCCAGAAAGACTAAAGTTTACTTCTGCGAGAAAGACGTCGCCCAAACAGCCCCAGTCCAATGTGTACTCTAGGAAACACTTTGCGTGATGCCCACCTCCTCAATCTTCTGGCCCAATGGCGACATAAACAGGCTGAGCCATGGCCAAAAGCTTCCCAGATGTCGTTGCAAAAGTCCTGTTTCAAAAGAAATTTTAGCTGTCAAGTTTCGGATGATCAGAGTGGCATTTCGATTGGACTCACGTCAAATATGTCAAATAAGTCAAACAAGTCCATCAAAACTTCCTCGTCTTCTTCCTCTTCTGCATCCATTGCTTCATGCTCGTCACAATCGCATGTCCTCCACACCTTACCACAGATATCGCAGAACTCATGTCCGCAAAGGCAGGCTGCGAAAGAAACATGTGTTAGTAGGTTCCCAAATACATAAAGTTATGGGGTTGAGTATTGACTTACAAAGATGGCAGCACCCCTCATTACGCTCGATAACCCATCCGCACATGGAGCAACGGCTCCAACCATACTTTTCAGCCAGACAAAATAGATCCTGATCCGCCTCATCGTCAATAAGCATCTTCCCATTAGATCCTCTGTGCGAAAGTTTTCGGTTCTCGACTAGGTCTACCAACGTCTGAGGAAAGAAGTTGTTGGCGATGATAGGGATAGCCTGCCCACAACAACGGGGTGGGTACAAGCTCATGTCAGACTTGAAAGCGTGTGCCAGACTGGAGATGCATATCTTGCAGAACGTATGACTGCATGGGGCCTGGAAAACCTTGCTCCCGGTGAAGTTTTCGAAGCAAGAGCTGCATTCTTTGAATTGCATGGTTTCATCTTCAGTAGCCTGCATTGTGGGCTTAGAATGGGCTGTTTTTGATGCAGTCATTCTGTTGTATCTGCTTGTAGTGTTGATGGTAGAGGCAGGTGAAAGTTGAAATCGAGTAGTACGATGATGTTTCGAGAATGGAACAAAAAAGACAAAGCGGAGAGCAAGGTATAAATAGGACAGAAAAGAAACGCAAAAGAACGAGATTTAGTCTGTTAACTTTTTGCATCAAAGCGTAAAGCATCTGTGTTTCCCCTGAGGTATATGTATCGAGAAACCACTCATAAACCTTTTCTGAGGGGCTAGGTCAAATGTTTATCGACCAAGGCTTGTCAGGCTTTGAGCCATTATGTTGCTTTTCTCAGTGAAATCTTCTCCGCCCCCCTCACCGAAACTGGTCTTCCTGTTACCGACATATTATTTTACTTGACCGAGAAGCTGAATCACTTTAGTCTTTATCCACCTAGGAGAGGTCGTTATTGGTCCGACCAAGATGGTAGATCGAGTCTAAGTGAGAGATTAACTCCGTACTCAGGCTACAGACCCACATTGACTCAGTTATGAGGCTACTAAGCTGCCATGCATGATGTAGCGTACAGTGACAAGAATGCTACCAATCAGACAATAGCTTGCCCAGTGTTGAAGGACATCCGTGAATCGATATTGACCGTGATCAATTCAAAATTTGGTCATAGGGGCTGTTTTGGACTGGACTTGAGGACATTGCAACCGAACTCTGAAGACCAATCATATGGAAATAGAGTTGAGATGATGAAGGGACGTCCCGGGACACCCTAGAGCAGAGTGTGATAAACATTCTAGTTCGCATACTGATTCGTTCACGTGATATAGCAATCATAAACAAGAAGGAAAATCTGGCACTAGGTGTTTTTGCCGCTTCAAACAGCCGCCACTTGGCTTCTTGTAGCAACGAGAGCGTCCATTCTTTTGGTCTATCCCTTATTCTGTTTCCTTCTTTTCCTTTCATCAACCCTCTCGGTTGCGTCACTGCCGAAACCGGATACGAACTGTTATTATGCATTTCTTGCATGCGAAGGAACAGTTCATCATTGGAATATGATTGGTCACATAAAGGTGAAGGAACTTTCCAAGCCGAGGGAAATTAGCAAACTGAGTCACGATGAAAAATTGACAAATTTTCAATAATGGTTGGGCTTCAATGCAGTCGGGAGTCGTACAAGCCGCATTGACCAGGTAGACCAGCAGTTTTCGCCTCCCTGTGTTGCTGGCGTCCAGGTGTGTTGTACGGATAGCGCGCTGTAATTTGTCTCGTGCAGCCTGATTGAGGCTCTGTCCCACATCAGGCTGCAGGTCCAATCCCATCTCCACCGCCTTCTTACTCTTGACATTTTCTCCTTTTGTTTTAACACTTTTTCTTGTCTTCATTTTCTTTTTGTCTCTCACTTTTAAATCCCATCAAAATGCAGCCTTCAAATACATCCGCATCCGAGCCTGAACAGGCCGCCCCGCCGCCCAGACCAATTAGAGCCCCGAGGACGCTATACTTCGCTTATGGGAGCAATCTATGCCTAGCCCAGATGGCCAGGAGATGCCCCAACAGTGTCTTCAAGGGAAAGGCGACGTTGGATGGCTATCGCTGGCAGATTAACGAGCGCGGTGTGGCTAATGTGGTTCCGGCGGGGAGTGGTCACTCAGTCGAGGGTCTCATCTACACAATCAGTCCCAAGGACCAAAGAACTCTTGACCGCAACGAAGGCGTCGCCAAGAGCTTTTATCAGAAATATGTCTTGACCGTTACGCTGGAGCCTCACCGGCAATACACAAATTTCAAAACTGCACGGTTGGCACACCTGCTTGCCGAGAACCGCACTTCAATACTCGACGATGAGGTTCAGTCTTCTGATGTTCTGGCGGAACGGGCCATGACCCACAATGACGAACCGCCGCACGTCCAGGAAGTCAGGGCGTTGGTTTATGTTAGCGATAATTATACCGCCGACGGCTCAATTAGAGAAGAGTACATCGCCAGAATGCAAAACGCCATCAACGATGCTGTGGCTATGGGTGTCTCGCGATCATTCGTCGACACCTACATGGTACCCTTCGTGGATTCTAGAGAAATCAGACATTTGTCGAAAGGACAACCCGCAGCACAGCACGATGCCACCACAGCACCAGAACCAACACCTCCAGAGACAAAACCACCACAAGAGAATGGCGCTGCCCACGTCACCGCAGGGAATACCAAGACCAAACAAGTTCAAACGAAGGAAGCAACTCAAATGGATGGTAAGCTCAACCACGGCCACATGTTAGCCTGCTTTGTGGCCACCGGGCTGGTGGGCTATCTGACATGTCGTAGCTTCACAAGGTCAACCCCCAAGTGATGAGCCTGGTTATATCGACATATCCCAGCTCAGAGCCATCAACCGTGATTCTGAATACTGCTCCATAATCACTTTCCCCAACGACATGTTGGAAGCCCTCGCAAGAGTCGACAGCGCCGCCGTTGAGGCTGACGCCGGGGACATATACATTGTTGCTGTTGTCACTCAAAAGAATGCAAAGGCTAATCCGACCTTCAGCATCGCCGCCGCAGCTCAGGGGATTCGCTTGGCTAATGAGCTTTCTATGAAGACCTTTCGAGAACTGTGTGCGCGGAATACGAAGCATGTAGTGGAAAGGGGCGAGCGACCAGACGAGGTCGTCGTCAGGGAGGGGTCTCCGGGTGATTTGCTTTGGAGGCTCCAGGAAAATGTTTATCTTCATCTTGGCGTTTCACGATCAGGAGAAGAGCCATGGCTGAAAGTGTGGGTGGAACCGAAGTTGCTAATGGAGTCTTCGGAGACGGCATCATAGTAGAGAGATCTCATCAGAATCTCAATATTGTCTTGTAGGACATTGATAAACAAAAGGACACTGCTACAAAGTAGTGCTAAGAATTATGTACGAATAGGAAGTGCACCCAGTGGCTTAAGAGATGTCCCAACCGAAGAGTCCAATTATGAAAGCCCCAAGTAGGGAAGTGAGAAAGAGGCACGGTTCGACCATGCTGGCTGTGCTCTCTTTCGGTCAAGGATACAAGTGTCGGCATGACTCTCCATCAAGTAAATTCTCTTCATCAAGCCATGATTGATTGGCGGGACATTCCGCAAACTCAAGCATCTTAGGTTCACTTTTCAGAATACCGACATTCATTTATATCGTCCGGGGTCGTCTTGTTGTTTGAGAAGCAAAGTTGGCTTAGTTCCAGGGGCATGGGCTCTTGGCTCGTAAGTTGGGAGGGTGCCGTTAGGTGAGATGGAGAAGTTGAGATAATCAGTCTTTCCATAGCTAGTTTCGCCTGCCGTTGAACAATCTTGAAGTGGGGATAGACTTCCACCAAATATCCCATGCGTGGATGTCGAGTTGACCATGATATTTGTGACGTGGATACTAAAGTAGGGCTCTGCCTTAGGCTCAAGCGAACCAGATGTGTAGAGCTCTGGGTGGTAACAGGAGTTCGGGATTGTGGCTTCGTCATACGGGTCCGCATACCTTGTGATGGGGACTTTCGAGGTCACATTGCCTTTCATATTCCAGAAAGATCTGAATCTATAGGGCTATACTTTTGCTGCTCCAGTAAGGGCGAGCACAACGGGAAAGGGGAATACGGGGCGATATGTCTCATCTGGAGGATGGAAGATAATGTTCACTCCGAGATCAATAGGGAGGGATGGTGATGGTTCTTTCACCTTAGCCTGAACCTGCACGCCAAGAGCCGCAAAGGTTCCAGGTAATGCCCTACTTTGATAATCCAGCATTAGAAGTAGTGAGGGAAAGCCAAGAGACAGGGGAACTGTCCCAAATAATAGCAGGATCCTCAATTCTTTTTGGTTTTGTACTTCGCAAAGCTTCTGGTTAATCATAAAGAGAAACGGTGTTGGGCGGAATCGTAGGATGTGTTTATCTTCAACTGTCTCTGGGGTCTGGATATATCCGGATTACTGGCCCGTGTCCCACAACCATAATGTGTTTAGCAGGGTCACTTGCGGCGAAGTCGCAATATAGCCGGTATCAAGCAGTATGTTTGTTTAGTTTCATATGTCAATATTGCTGTTTGGGTCAACTTTTAGTGTCGACGTCGAACCAACGTGCACAAGCGAGCATGGATATAAGATGAACAAATCAAGGCCCCCGCTTGATATCTATCTCCTTATTCTGTCAAGAACTGCAACATTTCTCTTGGAAATAAACGCACTAAATGATGTAGTTCGATGTGGAACTATTGCAGTCTTCTGCGATGTACACGTGGTCATCGTTCTGCTGATAGCCTGCTCCAACATTTACCACGCCAAGCTGGGATGATGGTCAGGGACAAGTCCATAAGAACCTGTGCACTGATCAACAAGTACTGCAACATCTAGATGGCTATGTTATACAAATGAAATGCCGCTGTTGGGCAGGACTGTAAAAATCTGCCTATGGTTTTCTGGGCTTGTGTACCAGCTTGAGGAATCAAACCCAAGGTTGATACTGTGGAATGAATACTGCTTCAATATAGCTTCTTTGAGAGACCAAAGATGCTCGTGGTTGATTTAAAGATGCATCACCGAAAACAGTTAGACAACGCCTCCCACATCGAATTGTCCGATTGGGGTATGGTGGGAAGATGGTTGTTTGTTCAGCCCTACAGTTGATTCGCAGTTGATTATGTAAAACGAAAAGTGGGATTTAGGCGAACTGGTGTGTCAAACAAAACAAGTGCCGGGCTGACGACCCTTGTCGTGCATCGCCTCAACCGTGTCACGCCTGAGGCGCAGCTGGGATTAATATCAAACAACGTGACCGTGGCCCGTCCGGCAAGGGTGGAGACGAGCCTTTATTTCAACTGCCGATAATCCCCTTTGTCATTTCAATCAGGTTAGAAAACTTTAGCGCTCACGTAGAAAATGCCGGGAACGCCATCTAGTCTCGGCTGCGAAGGTTGTCGGCGACGGAAGAAGAAGGTGAGTGGACACGAACCCGAAAAACATGACCGGTCTCTCGTTTGTGATGATGCTGGCTGACCCGAGGAAAAGTGTGACCAAGCTAAGCCAGCTTGTGGCAGATGCAAACGCGTTGGGGTACCATGTATCAATAATGGCGTCCAACGATGGAAATTTCATTCTTTTCAGAGCGGAAACAATGATCAAACCGTCACCCAGGTCATCAGACGATGTCCCACCAATTATCAATCCAGAATATCATCTTCACTAGTCCACATCCTCCAGACTGAGGACTGCAGATTCGACATTCGAGCATTTGGTGGTGTGACAATTCCAGAACTTCCTTCACAGATTGGTTGCAGTCCAGCACTCGATTCTTGCGTTGCTGCAATGGTGGCTCTTTATAGATCACATCAATGTCGAGAATCAAGGATTGATGCTCTGACTCGATATGGAGAAGCGTTGACTGCTACTCGAAAAGCAATCCTTGATCCAACCGAGTCGATTGCGATGAAGATGCGGGTGGTGTTGGTCATGTATACTTGTCATGTAAGCTTTTATCTTCGTTTTATTGTCATGCCGTTGAAACTAACGCCATGCAGTATTGGGTTGATCGTAAATCTGTCGAGCAACATCGTGGAATAATATCAGTCCTATTCCGTGAAGCAGTTTTGAGAAAGCAACTGGGCGAGCTGGAACCGTATATGATAGGTTTAACACAACTATCGGTACGTACAACTCAATGTTGAACATCTAAAGCTGCAACAACTGATATGCGTTCTAGATTCTTGCAAGCTTCTTGAATCCTCAATTCAAGTTGGGCCCGTGGTTTTGGAAGGCATGCGAGGCGATAAGTACCCCTCGACCGGTGAAATACCACCAAGGAAGTTTTGTCAGCCTTGAATCTAGTACAATGGCTGAATTGTCCATATCTATGCGCTCGCCAGGAAAGAACCTTTACCGACTACGGCGGATCTATAACACTATGCAATCAGACATGCCCCAAGTTTGGCGACTCGTCGAGATAGCAACATTGGCAGCAGCGGCTCCTGATGCACCAGCAATGTCAATAAGGGTCTGCGGATCCTACCGGGCTGCATACGGGATTCTCCTTGCAATGGCAACAGTGCTAAACCATACTCTCCAGATCTGGGACGAAGACGCAAGTCTCATCGAAGAGATGAGGGAGTTTATCGACCGCTCGATTTCTCTTGCGCAGCAGTGTGAAAGTGCTCGACCTTATGGAGCTATCTTCGTTCCCGACTTTCTCGCCATGGTCTGGGCGGCCGCAGCCG
Source organism: Fusarium graminum (assembly GCA_013266165.1). Lineage (NCBI taxonomy): Eukaryota > Fungi > Ascomycota > Sordariomycetes > Hypocreales > Nectriaceae > Fusarium > Fusarium graminum. The sequence goes on along the minus strand of JAAGWP010000072.1, from coordinate 17,420 downwards.
ATGAATATCGAAATGACGAGTTGACGGAAATACTATTGGACTATGAGAATGATTCCGTCGGAGCGGACTATTTAGGACATGCTATGTCAATCAGGAAGCGGTTGTTTGATATGGAGGCGAGAGAAACTCGAGAACAAACAGAGTTGGTATCGAACCTTAAGATCGACCCGGCCAGACACGAACAGCCATTGCAACATGGACAGTATAAGGCAGTTAGCGAGTGTGTCATACTATAATGAAAAGCAAATGATCATGAATTTGTGAATGATGGTGGTTTCCCGTCGATGGACTGGCATTCACGAAGGGGTAATAAACTGGACGACTTATCAACTTATCAAGGGGACTACAATATGCCCGGTCTTCAATCTAGCTCGGTTGGTAAGTGTTTTAAATTACCATCTAATGATCGTGTCTAGGCAAAGACAACACCACAAAAGAATAAAAAGGGGGCGGTAGATGAAAGTGAGTACGAAACTACGGCGTATCAGATGATGCCACGGAATGCCGGCAGCCGGTGTGTTAGCTTCCCAAAAAGAATGGGTTTCTAAGAATACTAACAGCGAACGGATATTGTATGCCTGTACTCTTTCGGCCATATCTTGTGTAGTTGACTCAGACTACTGACGGACCAGACGTCAGATGGAAAATAGAGTTCTTCAGATCACGGACATTCGGGATCGACTTGACTGGGACACCGATAGATCTCCCTTCGTGGGGTATTCTTGCTAGCTTATCCAGAATCACCCATAATGTTTTGAATACAGATCAAGACTTTCACTATTGTTTAAAGACGGCTAGATTGAACCTTAGAAAGCGGCTTGTGATTGACTGTTCAATACATCCACGTTTCTCTTTGTGGCTACCTTTTGGGCATATCCGAGGTCATTTCTTCCAACTATCGGAGCTCGCAGCGGTTGTGTATACCGAATCCCAGGTGACATGATATGTCTAGAGCTCGAATTGTAAAAACGACATGTGAGTCTTCCATTTGCCCGTCAATGCCATGTTTCCGAGGTGCCGACGAAAGCACGAGATACATCCATATATGAATTCTGCGGAGTAGAGAAACGCGGGGTTGGAAGCCACTTGTTGAAAATCCGGGGAGTACTACGTACATATGCAGCATTGCTCAAAGTTGACAATTATATTGGTATATTCAACGCCGAACTCCGAGACCCTGTTGAGCTCTAGCGCATCGCTCTTCCACCACCATTAAACAGTGACCTTCTATATAGCAGCAAGTCTCAAATATATTCATCAGATAAAGCTTCTCAACAACCAGTCATCATCATCCTATTTCGGTTTCCGAGATATCGGGTGGATCCGGGCTGACCCCGATTTGGCCGGGCAAGAGTGCGACTAGCGCCAACTTCTAGTGGTCCGGCGCTAACTCTCAGTGGGCCGCTGACCTTGAAATATCGCCCGATGCTCTCCGCGGTGTCTCACACAGCCGGGGGCCCGATGCCGCTCACCTGAGCCGAACACCTTGCTCAGCATCTTTTCTTTTTCTTCAGCGAAAACACCACCTCATTCTCTCAGAACCAAAGTCTCCATGATACAATGACAGGTCCCAACAAAATCGTCAAACGCCAAACAGGACGGGACTCGAAAGGTTCGTCGCGCTCTTCCTCCGGCGGCGCTCTCTGCAAGACTTGCACACCATGTCGCCAGAAGAAAGTCCGTTGCGACGGCACGCGCCCTCAATGCGTCGAATGCAGCACGAATAGTCTACCCTGCGTATACCCTCACGATGCTCGACGAGAACCGAGACCGTCCCGCGCTCGCGTGCAGAGCCTCGAGGCTACCGTTACTGCCATGCTCGATCACATGAAGGCTGCAGGCATCCTTACGACCGAGATGCAGTCCGCTTGGACGGCTGAGCTGATGGACGCCGACCACTCCTCGCTATCGTCGCAAGATTATACCACCCATGGATTGAGTCGTCTTGCGTCAACTGCTGCCATTGCGAGTCCGCTACCAACCCCGACAGCATCTACAGCTGCCCAGGAAATCGGCGCCAGCTTCCTATCCTCCCCGCCAAGAAGTAGCGTTGGCCCGACAGAAGGCGACACAAAACCTCGACTCGATAGCTTCAACACGATTCTCTCACGGACGAGCCAGGCACATATTGATTCAACAGAACTCGCACCTGTCAAATCAGTTCCTCGCCCTATAAGCAACGACGGCAACGGGGAAGGCACGGGTCTCTCGCCAAGCGAAGCACGAGTAGCTGGAGTGTTTCACGAGAACGGCTATGTCTCTGCGGTTCACGGTCTAGCTAGCATCATGAATCCCACATCTCGCGCTCAACACCGGGAGAATATCAATAAGATGACCCGGAAAGGCGACGATGCTATATCAGCTTCGAAAGCTCGACTTATAAGCAATGCTGCGCTTCAACGACAGCGAGAAGCGCGCATGTTCCGGAACCCAAGAGATTTGATGGATTTGGATGGAGTAGACCCAGAGCTTGCCAAGCATCTCCTCGACCTGCACTTCAATCGCCAGCATTATGCCTACTTGATCTCATACCGACCAGCTATCATGGACAGTCTTGCCAGTGGTGGTGGTCCGTTCGCCAACAAACTCCTTCTCAATGCCATATTTTATTCGACATCCCTATACAGCGATCGATCATGTCTCCGTGCCGACCCTGACGACCCGCAAAGTGTCGGCCGACGCTTCTACGACCGATTCCGCGAGCTTCTCGTTGACGAACTCGACAAGCCCAGCATTCCGTCTGCACTTGCACTGCTCCTAACCAGTGTCTCATTGGTATCGCAAGGCAAACCCAGTGCAGGCTGGAGTCTCTCGGGAACAGCACACCGTATGATCATTGATCTAGGGTGCCACTTGATGTTGGGGCCTGACTATGAAAGCACGGGCGGTGTCAACGAGTCGCGTGTGCTACGGACAGACCTCGAGCAAGAGATGCGCAAGCGTCTCTACTGGGCAGCTTTTACGACTGATGCTACCCAGGCCTTGTACCTTGGACGTCCGTGTATGTTTGCGTCGGCGCAGGCCAGAGTGCCGCTGCAGCTTCTCGATACCTTTGAGGAACTTGAAGAATGGGAACCTTATATCGATCCCAAGTCGCCAGCTTCAGCACCTCCCCCATACGGTCGTCAACCTGCCCACGCTGTCTCTACGTTCAGCAGTCTTGTGCGGTTATTGCAAATATCTACAAGGATCAATGATCTCTATGGAATCCAATGCGTGAAGTATACAAAAGAGTATCTTCTTAATAAAAAGGAGTCCATCGAGATTGAGTTTGAGAAGTGGCAGAACAGTCTCCCTACTCACTTGCGCTTCGATCCCGACGATACTACCACCATCACACCTCCTCCGCACCAAATCACCCCACAGTGAGTCCATCAGTAGCACTATGCTAAGGCCGTAATACTGACCTTTCCCAGTACGACATTTCACGCTCTGACTATTCTGCTTCATCGCGCATTCCTCGAGGAGGGCCATCTTCGACGCCACACCGATGAGACAGCAAAGCGACGTGGCGAGGAAGCTTGCATCCAAAGCGCACTAATGATCCAAAAGCTTGTCCGGCGATATCGCGAATCTTTTACTCTCCGTCGTGCACCCTTCCTTCTCTCCTACGCAGTCTACTCTGCTGTTATTGTCATTCTCCGCCAAGAGCGCCACGAGCGAGGCCAGTTCACGGAGCCTATTTCCTTCTTCTGGACATGTCTCAGCGAACTCCAAGTAGGTTGTAACTTTGGTCTCAAGAAACCTCTCAGTGTTCTACAAGATATGGTGCGCGAGTTCCAGACCAGCATCAAAGAGAGCGGCTCCACTGGCACTGAGCAACCTCAACCAGCTGGTCTTGACGAGAGTTTCTTTTTCCCCCTTGCCATGGCACCTACGACGTCTTCCATCGCGCACAACACGTCCACCCCAACAGGCGCATACATGTCTGCGACTGCATCTGACTACATCCCCCAGATGGACCACTTCGATCCCACGTTTGGTCACTCACCGGGGCTTCTTGACTTCCTGAATGATCAGGAAAAGGATATTTCGCAGGATGCGCTGTACGGACTCTTTGCGCCTTCGCAGCCTTTCCCATGACTGGCGTGTGAGCTAGGCGAGACCTTTTCAGGGCCTACATCTGTGGCGTAGGTGAACTTCCAGGTTCTCTTTTTCCACTTAGGAGGGTCGATCCAGCACTCTTCTGAGTAGCGTCCCTCTATGGCTGCGCCTTTTTGTTTTGGGACGGCGGTCCTCTAGCGCGCGCGCACCGCGTCTGGATACAAGATTTCTCCATTTGTTTTGTGTGCTTTGGATACTGATACGAATTGATGAGGACACATGTAGATATGTTAGCAAGGCCATTCCTATGAGCGTATGCACTTGATAAAGGCGTTTAAAACGGGTTTTATAATTCACTTCAAATACATTTCATACAATGTTGCTTTGCGCTGCCTTCGCTACTGACGGTGTTGTTCTAATTCATGGTGGGCGCTGTGGTCCAAGTACACTTTAAATTGCGCCCTTCCGCAATCGCACTGAATAACAATGTTATTTTATACGATGCTGACAATGGTCCAAAGCGGTAGCCGCTGCTTTTTCCACTCGAACGCTACTCAATATCTGCTGCACGCTGTTACACATAGCTACGATTCAGGATTATGCCCACGATGAGTCATCAACACCAACGAAGCTGCGCCTGCTTAGGCGTTCTCTCGTTTTACACAAAACTGTAGCGCATCGCACAACTTATTCTGCGATATATACCTCATTGAAATTGTTCGTACTCATATTGTACAAATAACATACTACTACAATGTCGACAGAAGCCCCCAATCCTCGCGTTGGCGTTGCCGCAATTGTTTACGGCCGAGATGGCAAGTTCCTGACTGGCAAGCGAACAGGCAGTCATGGGGCAGGTGAATATTTAATCGGAGCTAGAGATGAGCTGAACTAACATATGTAGGCACTATCCAGCTTCCTGGCGGTCACCTTGACTATGGCGAGAGCTTCCTTGCCTGCGCCGAGCGAGAAACTCTCGAAGAAACCGGTCTCCAAGTCCGCGCTGTCAAGGTGGTAGCTGTGACGAACGACGTATTTGAGCAGGAGCATAAGCACTACATCACCATTTTTGTCCGCTGCGAGATGGTGGACGAGAGCGCAGAGCCTCAGGTAAGTCTGCACCAAGTGACGTGGGGTAATAGACTGACATGGCCAAGATCCTTGAGCCTCAAAAGTGCGAGGGCTGGTATTGGAAGAATTGGGACGATCTCAAGAAGATCCTTCCAGGCGCGTCAAAGGCAAATGGTGAGAAGTTGTTCTTGCCACTGATTAACTTGCTTGGGCAGACTACCGATCTCGCAGAATTGAGATAATGAATGGCAAATGGGTGCTCACTAAATGTTGTGTTTACACTTTGTGGAGAATGATAGGGATGTCCTTATTATACTTCTAAACGTTGAACAGACCAGATTGAGGTGGATGCATGTTGCGATGATGACCGATCGAGATTTAGAAAATTATCGTATCGTTTTAATAATGGCATCCAAAAATTCCTCCTTCTTGATCGAGTTCATGGCCATATGGGAAGCTTTAATTGCTCACTATAGGTTAGGTAGGTCATTGTGCTCATGCCATTAAAGCGGATATGCAGATATCGCATTCTCGATCCCAGCTAAGCTCCGAGCTCTCACTCTACCAATGATGACGACTCCCCTCTTCCCGCGTATCAAATTCCCTATCACCATAATTAGAGCTTCGAAGCCTTCCCCTCCAATGTCATAAACGCGAAAAAGACAAGCTGCGCAATCGCAGCATGATACTGCTATAATTATGTCATCCCTTGCCGAACCTCGCCGTCCCCGTCTTCTTGCCCAGAATCGCAAGCTTCGTCATCTCCACGGAATCTGGCTACGCAACCTGTCCTTCGCGCCGACAAGTCTCAGAACAGCCGATGATGCGGACCTTGCTACCAGCTTGGGCAAACTACCCGTGTTGAGGGAGACGAACCAATTGCACCCGTCACGATCGTCGGGGAGCTTGAGGAATGATAATGTGCGGCCTGATGCTTTGCGACCTCAACAGAAACGTCGGACGAGCTTGAGCCTGGCGCATGTTAATCCTCTTGCGAGGCAGAAGAAGCTGGAGTCGATATTTGAAGAGTCTGCTGGGGATGTGTTCTACTCGCTGCACGTAGATGGGAATGATGATCCTGTCTACGTCAGCGAGGTGCGGGAGCGCGCGACGGTAGGATGACCATCCATTGTTGACCAGCAGCAAGATCTGACCTTTCTTAGAGCTTCAACTTCAAGCTTTTTAGCCTCGAAAATTGCGCATCTGTAATCTCGCGATGTTGCTCCCTGGTACTGCGAGTCTGGGCGAGACGACCGAAAGCCGAGGCGTGGACCTTCCTTCTCGAGGAAACGATCGACCTCCGCCGCCTCAACTTTATCGGCAATCTTATGGATCGAAACTTTCCGCCCAACGCTCTGATATTTCACCTCGAAGACGGCGTTTACTCTTTCGATTTCCCGAATAAAATATCGGAACCAAAACAAGCCCCGCCTACAGCAACGTCATCATACCATGCGCTCATGAAGTTAGCCAATCTAGAAAGCTCGATAGAGGACGCCATAGAGACGCAACGGCGATTAATGGAAGAGATAAACCACATGCTGGACGATAGTCCGGTAGATAGATCAGGAACGGCGCAAGAAGCCGTCTCTATGGCGGAGAAATACGTGGCGGCGCAACGACGGTCGAATAATCTTGCGCAAAAGAGACGGGATGACCTGCGGGAGTCTATCAAGGCCCGTCGCGAAGCTATCATCAAAGGAAGAGAGCTCCAGACCCAGGCCGAGACAGATATGGCGGATAACAGAGAGAAGCTAGCCGCTTCGGAGGATCTTCTTGAGCAAACCCAGCAACAAATTCGAGGCCAACGAAGACGAATTTGTGCTGACCTCACAGATATATTCCCTATTACGCCAATACCAAATGCGCCGCCTCTCTCCTTTCAGATATGCAATATACCACTTCCGAACTCGACATACGATGCTTCTACTGCGAAGCATATCTCGGAGGACGTTTTATCTGCAGGAATGGGCTTTGTTACCTTACTCGCAAAACACCTGCAGTTCTACTTGTCATATCCATTGCCATATCCGCTCGACTGGTTTGGCTCTCGATCATACGCGCGCGACAGCATTTCCATGCTATCCGAGAAGACTGCCTCGCGCAGAGATTTTCCACTCTATCTTCCACGCGGTGGCTCCACGGCTGGACAATGGCGGTTCGAATATGCATGGTTCCTACTCAACAAAAACATTGAAGCCCTCTGCTCTTCCCAAGGCTTGCGAGTGGTCGATATCCGGCACACTCTGCCCAACATCAAATACCTTTTATATGTCTGCAGCGCCGGAAGCGATCAAGTACCTGAGCGCAAGAAAGGTGGCGTTCGCGGTCTGTGGGCAGGTAGAATTAAGAACCGAATGTCGACCGTTTCAGCGCAATTGGATGGCGATTTAGGCAGCTTAAACGAGAGTCGTAGGGGTAGTATGGATAGCGAGGTCAATCAACAGAGCGACGCACTAAGGGCCGCGCTTCTCAAGAGTAATGGGCATAATAAGGACGATACGCATATCGAGAGTCTCGAAGATGTTGTTGCGTTGCCGTTTGGCGAGGGTGATACGAAGTTCACGTTAAGGACAAAGGGTCTGAGGGAGAATGTGTCGAGATGATGCTACGTGTACGATGGAGTGGTTACGTATAGTTCTATCCAGTTTGACGAGCGAGCTGCATTTTTGGGCGTGGTCGGAGTTCAAGGATAGGCCTGACCATTGTATAGAATGCATGTATATGCACATTCATCCTTCAGTAACATTTAACCTGTAAAACCTGTCTTGTCACAAGGCGATTGAGATGGCACCAATCGACTGAGTACTTCCCTTGGTCTATGATGCTGAACTGCCAAACTTTCTCTTTTGTTCTATCTGAACAACCCCAGACCATGTCCACCCGGACTGTCAAACCCGTCATTTGACTCAATGCATGTAACATTCCAAGGCATGAATTCCCAGAAGAGCCAAGTCCATCGTCCAGACCCGAAGAACACCCGACTAGTTCGTCTCAATCCATGGCAGAGCCAATCTCGGCCTGCATAACGACCGGTCATTCTGGGGGTTTCCCCACAAACATCTGTCAACCCCAGATTAGTGTGTGGGGAAATGAGAAGATCGGTCACGGCGCCGGAGACCGTTGGCCAACTTTTCGGCGCCGAGGGCCGTTTAACCACGGTAGGTGCTGTATAAGTGCGTTCCAATGAGGAGTATATATGAGCTGTCCAAGCTGTGCTATCACCAGGTGTCATCGTCGCTTGTGTCCTGATATTATACCGCTGAAGGATGTTGTGCTCGACTCTCATTTTGGCTGCGGCAGCTACTCTGGTTGCCAGCACAGAGACACCTTCAGATAGTCCAGTTGCCAAACTCCAAAATGGCTCATATTACGGTGTCTACAACTCTGCATATAACCAGGACTACTTCCTCGGCATGCCCTATGCCCAACCGCCTCTCAACAATCTACGCTTCAGACATCCCCAGCCCTTGAATTCAACATGGGGCGGAGTACGAAACGCAACAGAATTCCAATCCAAGTGCTACCAATATGGATATCCTTCAGGCCCTCTCTCCGGCGGCTCTGATGATTGTCTTCATCTAAATGTCATTCGCCCCACGGGTACCCGTGACGAGAAGCTCCCTGTCCTCGTCTGGGTACATGGAGGTGGACTTGTGGGCGGCTTCAGTGGTGACCCATCCACCAATCTCAGTTTCATCATCGATGAATCAGTCAAGCTGGGCTCACCCATCATTGGAGTATCTATCAACTACCGTCTGGGAGCCTGGGGCTATCTATGGAGTTCGGCTATTAAAGCTCAAGGCGAGGGGAACAACGGATTTCGAGACCAAAGACTTGCCCTGCAGTGGATCCAAGAGAATATTGCAGCATTTGGGGGTGACCCTCGAAAGGTTACTATCTGGGGACAGAGTGGGGGAGCTCGTGGTGTAGCATCTCAGCTAACAGCCTTTGGTGGTCGCGACGATGGTCTCTTTGGAGCGGCTATACTTGAAAGTGCGACTGGATTCCATACAAACTTTCGAGAGGAAGATGTTGAAGGCTTGCCAAGTTGGGAGAAAGGGTACAAAACTCTCATCAATCGTACGGATTGTGACTCTGTCGAGGACACCCTACAGTGCCTTCGAGAAGTCCCATCACTGGAACTCGCTGAGATTATTGGAAATGTCTCGTTTCCGGTTTATCTCGATATAGTCGACGGCGATTTCATTCAGGATGATCGCTCAGAACTGATCCGCCAGGGCAAGTTCGTTCATGTCCCCATCATCAACGGCGCAGCGTCCGACGATGGAGATTTCTTTGCGCAAAAAGGCATCAATACGACAACAGAATGGGAGGCCTATCTGCGAAAAGAAGGAGCAAGCGACGGAACGATTGAAGCTATCTCTGCATTGTACCCGGACATTCCCCATGTCGGACTCCCCGCTACCTTCAAAGGACGTCCATCTGGAGACCTGGCTTCGTACGGAGCGCAGTGGAAGCGGGCGGTAGCTTTCGGCGGCGACAGAGCTATGCACGCACCCAGAAGAGCGTGGAACAGGAGATGGGCCAAAACAAACCTTACCGCATACAGCTATCGCTTTGACGTTGTATCTGGAGATCGTAATCCTGTTCAAGGTGCCGGCCATTCAGTTGATATCCCTTTCATCTTCCGAAATACAGACAAGCTAGCTCTGTTAAATACTACGGAACCAAGGACTGGGTCATTCGACGAGCTGGCAGTCTTGATGTCACGAATGCGGATTGGGTTTGCAAGTGGTATGGATCCCAACTTTGATGGTATTCAAAGTGTTCGATGGCCGGGATACTCCTGGGAGGATGGGAAGAACATGGTGTTCCACATTGACAATTCTTCTGTGGCTTATGTTGAGGAGGATATATACCGGACAGAGCAGCTCGAGTACCTGGACAGGAAGTTATGGAAGATTGAGCTACAATCGGGACTTGATTAGCTACAATGTTTAGAAGAGACTAGTGATGCATCACCAATCAAACAACCGTAAGACGATAGGACGATGATAACTGATTAATCATTAAGAAGCATGATAAGTACTGCTACTAGAAAAACTTATTTCATAGGGTGTGATGCGGAGTTCTGAATGAGACGCTTCTTCACTTGTTGAATTGACTGTGAAAAAGACAAGAACGACTGATCGTGGCAAGCCTGGTCTGTTGCAACCAGGAGGTACAGAGGGAAATTGTGTGAGCAACTCCCAAACTCGAATTTATTTACGTCCATATTTGATGACATCGTGGTACACAGCTAAAGCCATGTTGTCAAGCTTCAAAAGAACTTGAGACCTGCTATGCAGTTGTATTTGATTCTTTGATACCGCCGGTTGCTTAGGCGTCAACTGTTTCGAGGCCTTTGGTTTTGATGACGCTTTGGGCAGGACTTTATGTGCCTTTTTGGGTTGAATCTCGGGTACCTTAGTTAAGGCTTTGGATACTTTAGGTAGGACCTTAGGTAAAACTTTGGGTGTGACTTGAGGTACGGCTTTGGCTGTCTTCGGCTTAGCCTTGGGTGATATCTTTGCTTTCTGAGGAGTAGAAGTACGCGGCTGTGGGCGAGATGTGGTCGGATGATTATGCCTCTGCAAGGCTGGTGTTTTGGTTGAAGGAACTTGACAGTGTTAGAAGGGATCAGGGCGAGGAAACTGTTATGATGACCTACTCGACGATATGTATTCCGCTTGCTTTGTTATGGCCTTCGGCTCCAAGCCCTTTGTAACTTTGGGTTTGAGGCCTGGTGAAACCTTTGGCTTCGGACCCTGTTCAACCGTCGAATTCGGGCCCTTTGTTGCCGATGGGACTTTGATGACTGCCGACTCCCTCCTTGGGAGCACCAGTTCCTTGGCAGTAGAAGCGGTGTCGTGGATTGCGAGTCCCAATTTGGTCCACTGACGCATCCAACGAGCCTTTTGTACTGCTTTTTCCCCCTTTGCAGGTTCCTTGCGCTGCACAGAATTCGCCGGGCGTTTTGATGCCATATTTCTTGTAAGGTGCTGTTGAACTAATATGATGATGATGCAGAACTTTGGCAGATAAAAGGGTTGGGAAAGATGCATGGGGTAGAAAGAAGATAGAAGATAGGAGAGAGATGTAGAAAGCCGACTTCTAGGGTGAAATTGCTCCTGCCGCAGGAGTACTCGAGCCAAGGTAGGCACGGCCAACGCTGTGATTCAGAGGAACGAGTCTCCAGTTGCCTCGGCAGTAAAGCATAAGCAAGAGAGAACTTACATACAACACCTTCGTGTAGTCATAGGAACCTTTCAAATCAGTATAAACTTATGAGAATTACGAGAAAGACTTGGTTAAGTTCAGAGAGGTTTAGAAATTTGTTGCACATCAAAGACGCAGATCAAAGCCATGGGCGTGTAGATATTAGTGGATAAGGACTTGTAGGAGTCCCTTGCACCAACTGCTGTCAAGCATTAGTACTTGTTAGATAACTGATGAAGTACTCAAGTAATCCAGCAGTTGATTAAACAACATTCTCGTCGACCTGTCTCCTGGTAACTAGAAACCAATATCGACACCAACTCTCATCTAAAGCGTAAATGGTTTAGTGGTAAAATTCTCCGTCGCCATTGCAGCTTCGGGGAGCCCAGAGTTCGATTCTCTGTTTACGCATGTGTTCTATACAATCAAGTTATCCTTTTTGCAGGCTATGTCTTTCGCGACAGTCTCTACTTATCATCGTTCTTCAGCCATGTTCGGTTACTTGGCGCAGGGCTGTGGGAAGATACGCGATGTCGCTTGATGAATAGGCATGTCGTTCATACACTGGAGTGCAGGAGGTGATAGCCACGAGTAAGATGTTTTCAAGATGTATAAAAGAACTTTCTTGCTAGGATATCGCAAAGGAGACCTAACGCCTTGCTAAAATCAACAGCCATCACAAACAAACTTCTATAATCAGAGCCTCTACCAATCAGTTCCTGCAAACTTGACACTCTTTCTTCTCTCCCTCTCCCCTGTAACAACAGCCCTACCAGGACTTGAACTCAATATTCCGCCACTTCCCTTGTTCAACGCATCCCTCGCCATACCCACTGCTCTACTTTGAGGTATATCATTCCCATCGCTCTTCACAGAACGGTCCATCACCGCTCGTGGACTAGATCGTCGGCTGCTACTAGCTCCCCGTTCATCACGAGCACGCGTCTTCTCAACGGTTGCACGGCCAATTTCGTCCGCCCGTGCTGTGGTGGTTTCTCCACGGTAACGACCAGGAAGACAAGCGTGACCGCATCCATCGAGGGGACAACAGCCGTCACTGAATGAAGCTGTGCTGCCGGAATCTGGCGCGTCAATGGGCGCGTGCCATGCTTGAAGACAGGAGGCGTGTCCGCCATGGGCACAGCCAGGACAGTACCACCACTCAGAGAGGTAAGTATCCGAGACCGTTGCAGTAGTCACTTCGACGGGAGTGAATTCTGCTTGTGTAGGCTCTCGATGACCGCACACAGCGCATGGCGCCATGGCCGTGCGGCAACGCTCGCAAGTCCATATGCCCTCCGGACCGTTTTTGGGATCAAGTTCCCTTGGCTTCTTGCACGTGGAGCAGCAGAAGCTGACTTTTCCATTCTGCTGAGCAGGAGTAAATATCGCGGTGTAGTTCCCGCCCCATTGTGGTAAACCTTCTGGCCAACCCTGCACACACAAGTTTCGTAGAAGCGATGCCTCGATGAAAAGACCCATTGCCATCAGACGTGAGTGATGTTGTCGCAGAACCGCACTCGATTGATGGTAATCGATGACGAATTCTGGTACCAAAGGCTTCAGGAGGAGAATGATGGCAGAAGCATTAAGTGCTGAGGACCTTGACTCGTAGTGCAGTGCTTCTGTAATAGAATTGTAAGGATCGAGTGGCGAAACGGGAGACGGATCACTCGAGGTGGCAGTCGGGTATGGGTATAAAGGGTCATCATCCCATGGGAGGTAGTCTGTCTCGACAACATATGGTCGAAGGTCTTTCTGAGTGGGAAACAAATCTTTGAAAGGACTAATAGTTCGGCCGGGGTGACTTGCTGGCATAAGCGATTGTGGCTGAGGCGAATCTTCCTTCGGGGGAGTTGGTTGCGCGACAGGCTTGGGGGGTGAAGGCTCAGACGGCAAGGGTTCTGATGTTTGCGACGGAAACGAATCATCGGTCCCCATTGTTGTTTGAGATATCATGAAAACTTCATCCTGGGAGTCAGTTGTAGGTTTCTTGACCCGTGGCTTGGGTGATTCTGTCGGCGTTTTTGAAGTAGTATTAACCACCTCACCACGTATATGACTTGGGTATTCCTGGCTATCTTTTTCCATGTCTGAGGCGTGTCTTGCGAGACTCGATCGCCATTGTACGCCTCCTTTGGGAGTTGATGTCGATGGCTTCTTGGTGGCATCGGAAGTCGAGAACATCTGAGCAAAGCTCTCATCCGAATCATGCCGGCTGACTTTCGGGATTTCGGGACTCGTGGGACCCAAGGACAGAGGCTCTTTCTTCTTCGGTGGAACATCGACAGCCTTGAGTAGGACATCGGCATCGTAAAAGTCATATCCTTCGGTGCTAGATATCTGTGAGCTCTCGCTTTCATGGCTCACATCGGAGATGGGAACCGAGTCGAGCCGCTGTCGGGGGGTGTCTTCGAACCTCTTATTTACACCAGGCCCAAGGCTCAGTTCATCAGGCTCTGTGATGGCTGCAAGTCTTTTGCCCACTTGCTGAGCATGCTCTTGTGTATTGATAGCGGCATCAGCAGGTCGCGCGAGCGGAGTTGGGACGTTTGAGGTGCTCTCAAACCCTAGCGCAAGTAGCGATCGAGTGCTTAGAGAGCGATTGCCCATACCTGGCTTGATAGAGCCACGTCTAGGCGTTTCGTCGCCGGTATTTCGACTAGCGTTGTAAAGGTCAACAGGCTTCAACATACCACTTCCCTTTCTCTCTTCTATTTTCATTCTTTGGAAGCGTCCCAGGCGCGTATCGAGATGATACTGAGCACGACGTTCGAGAAGCAGAGCGACTGTATAGGACAAGATGCGCCATGTCTGGGCTAATCGGAACATCGAAACGCTCTCTGCAGCGCGAGCGTAGTGCTCTAGAATGATGCTGACCCGTTTATTGAGTGGTTCGGCACCCTGAACGTATGGAAGCTCCTGATGGAGCGTTTCTAGGTAAATCCCCGAGAGGTACTGATAGATCTGTGCCGTCTTTGCAGCAGGTAATCGACCAAATGCCATCGTTTGCTGTGTTTTGAAGATGCCCGTAACATTAATGGCCTGGTCGAGTGCGAGGGATTGCTTGTTGTCATCAGCAATAGCAGAACCTGAAGGTGGTGTCGTGCTCAAATGACCAGATCTTCCGCCTACTTTCCTGCGAATCGATCGACGTCTGGGACCGAGAAAACTACCCACTACATCCTCCTCTGAGTCGCTACGACTAATGCTCAACATAGGAGCACTGGGACTTGGGCTATAAGGACCACGCGGCACAATCTCAGCATGGTGTGTGACTGGAGGTCTCGGTCGATTGTTTTGATGTGATCGTTCGTCGAGGAACATCATAACATCGCCTTTTGGAGAGAATGCTACTGATGAGGTAGACTGGCGATCAATAACCTTTGGTGCATAAGCGACATCACTTTGGGTGAATCGACCGTCCTGCCCAACTGTCCAAAGCATGTCCTGGTCCTGCCACAGAAGGGCTGCTGGTGAAAAGTCGAATCTTTCAATCTCTTTGTAGGGCAAAGTTGGCCGGGCCAAGTCCCAGATATGTACCGCTGAAGTTCCATACCGTCGAGAACTACTGTCGTCGTACGACACGGCTATCTGTGCAGCGCGCTTGTTCTGCGCCGTAGCTGACCACAGGCCAGGGCGCCATGCAATGGTCCAGATTGGCGCAGGCGTCGTGACCGACCACTTCGGCTTTTGCCGCTTATCAGCCGTGTCGCTGACATCCCAGACATGGAGCTTTGTATCCCTACCGGCGCTAATTAGATGGTTTCCATCAGGATGCCATGCGATTGAGGCGCATGCCTTTTCATGTGCATTAATCCTCAGCAGCGGCCTAGCAGGTTGGCGTACATCCCATTTGAGCACCACTCCACCCTCAGTACAGCAGGCCATTTCATGCCCGACCTTTGGAGACCATTTGACTTGGCGGACCGAGTCGATACACTTGAGCGGTGCGAAGCGTTGACGGAAAGTGATTCCGCCGCGGCCCTGTATGGGTGCTGCCGTATCGAAGACGCGCGCCATTCCATCCTGACTGCCTGAGAGTAGCCAACTCTTCAGATGGGGGTTCACGTCTAGAGTATTAACCTGACGTGAGTCCTCCTGCGTCTGCATGTATTCCAACGGCTCAGCCGCACCGGATCCAACTCGAGCGACATCATATGCGAAGATCTTGCCATTTGCGCAAGCTGTGAATATTGTTGAACTACCATGCCATTTGACATCTCGAATACTGAGCTGATCGGCCGCCTGGTTACCCTTCAATCCCGCAGGTTGAGCAGTGATTACAGCTCTAAGATCCACACCCTCGCGGAAGTTGAAGTTGAAGTTCGAAGGGTCGTCGAGTACGACCGTTTTTAGGATATGCCCTCCAGCAAGAATGGCCGTCCGTCGATCGGGGGAAACATCGAGCGCTAATATCGGAACACCAGCTTTGTACACCGCATCTTGCGATTTGAGCGGCCGAAAGGAAGCTGAAATGGTTGATGCGGGTGCGCTCGTTATCGAGAGATTGGCTGTGTCGCCTGCGGGGGTGTCGTTGGAAGCCTTGCCGAGGAGCTTGCGCATGATCCTGGAGTCGCGATTATACATTGTTGCGGGAATATATAGCCGCTTGAGACGCCATTGAGGTCGGCTATCGGGCCATCAACGGCTTATTCGACGTGTCAGCTGAGAGATGCGGTATCGGTGACAGAATGGGTGTATCTTGGTGTTTGGGTGTGCCCAAGCTGAGGGATGAGCTCATGTGGATCCGAAAGCCGGGATGATCACGTGGCTCCCCAAGCCAACACGGCGTGCCTCCACTGACTTCTACTTCGTACCTAGGTAGTATTTATGATTGGTCGTGATACACTAACTCCGTGGCTCCAAGCAGTGTAAACTATACCTTGTCTGATGGTCCGGCTACAGGAGGTATATCGGGTGTGGAAAGTCTCACACTTCGACGTGGAGTCAAGGCACAAATATGTAACACAAGTTCTACGAGGTTCATGTGAATAGATACGTGACCTTGGCCTAAACAGTGAAACAATTCTCTGCGACGCCAACATTGCCCATAGTTCAGAAGAAACGACCGTGACCTGATGGAAAGGGGGGGGGGGATGGCTGTTCTCGTAGTTTTTGCACGGAGTTGTCTATTTTTATCCACTGCCCAGAATGACAAGAACTTTTGAGCCTGCGATTCCTTCATTACATCCGGGCCGACATCTGTCAGGCGGAACCGAGGAGACTCATTAGTAACGCAATCCACCTTTGTTGCCTTTCGCTCAGCATCTCATTATGCGCTATGGTGTGTGTTAATTCAGGGTAGCCTTGATGGATGGTGTCAAAAGACTTGACTCTCTGAGATGAGAGGCGGAAAGAATTACCTAGGAAAAGTACTGCAATATGCTATACCGGGACTTGTCTAAATACTTTTGTCGTCTGGCCTACAACGGCCATTTCTTGTGGTTCCACGGCCCTGGTAATGTAGACCCTTGTCGAAGGATCAACGGGCGCCCGTTATCTCCTCTTGGTGTTTCATAGCCCCCAAACCAAGCCGCAAGCTAAATCTTTACGAGCAGTAGTTATGATATCAAGCCTGTTGCGAATTAGACTACTTTTCTCAGCTAGCTGCATGCTGTTGAAGATTTTATCATTGGCGTAGACTACCGTGCGCAGCAAGCTGAACCTCACGAGACGGCATATTGGTTCTCCTCATCGCCTATCCCGGACACGAAGGAGCTACCCCAGGTAACGTCGCATCAGCACGACCTTAGAGAGCTCAAGCCACCATCTTATCAATCGTCTGAGCAATGGGTCTGGCCTAAGGCCAACATAAGGCTGAACGACAGTCAATATCGACTAATCGCGCTGACGACGGAAGTCACGGCTAAGTAGAATTCCTCTCCCACTTGTTGAAGCTCGCCAGTTCACCCCATTCATGGACAAATAGTAGCTACCCTGCTTTCCTGCTAGGCCTTGCTTGATTCCTTCCCACAGTGCAGGCCCATCCAGGCCACCACGCACGATTACCCGTTCACGCTATCGTAAAAAACTTGAGACACCACAAGATATCAATCTTTAGAGTAATATATTATCAGTAT